>JAODUH010026709.1:13612-23759 GCA_027564835.1 Typhlichthys subterraneus
CCCCCCCCCCCCCCCCCCCCCCCCCCCCCCCCCCCCCCCCCCCCCCCCCCCCCCCCCCCGGACCCCCACTCCAAGCGTAGATGAGAGGTGGAGCGAGAGGGAGAACAGAATGAGAGCTAAACATCGCTATGTATTCAGAGAGACATACGTGGCCACGAGGGAACAGCGCGAGTCCATTTTTAATTCCTTGCCCGTGAAAACTTGTCCGCACAGACGAGGTAAACAAACACGGACGCTATGGTGGACGCGTGTTCTCCTTCACGGGCGTGTCCTCCTGACCAGACTTGTGGATGCTGCAGAAGCATCCACAAGTCTTGTTTTTTTACTTGTTGTTTTCTGTGTTTTCTTTTTTCTGTTATGGACTGCTGAGCAACAAACCAGATGGAATTGGCATGCTTGATTATTATTATCATAATCTTCACAGTGTGGCAAATCTAATCAGGGTATTTTTTTTCTTCTTCTTCTTTCTCAAACCCACTGTTATTCACGTTGTGCATCCAAATATGGCTTGCTTCTAATTAATTCCACAGACACTCACAAGTGTTGCCTACATTCATTTTTTAGAGGCATTCTGACCTTCTCGCAGCTTCTGAGAGAATAGGAGGCTTCCACATGCACATGAATAAGCACACTCGTGCACGCGCGCGCGCACACACACACACGCGCACACACACGCGCACACACCTCCAGCAGATCACTGAGGCATTTTGAGCATAGAGAGAGGGGTTCCAGGTCTGAGTAGTGGGTGCTCCAGCCGGGGGTGGCCGTCACAGCCACCATGCCCAGCAAGGTCCTCTCCAGGCTGGGTAGGCCGTAGAAGCGCGGGGCGTCTGACACGCGCAGGGTCTGGAGTGAGCGCACAGCCAGATGGCTCCGGAAGGGGCCGGCCAGTGCCAAGCATTGTCTTGAGTGACAGGATGAGAGAAACACAAGAAGTTGATAGCGGTTCTGATTATTTCAGTTTAAGGTCAATGTTATTGTCCCAAAAAGGAGAATAATAGAGAAATTATAGTAATACAGAACTCTACAATATAATAACACATTTACTCAAATATTTCAGGTAAAATTAGATTTAACAAAATGTTCAAATCAAGTATTTTAATAGCTGGGTAGTTCGTACAGTACAGTGTCCAGCAAAAAATCCACACAAAATAAGTATGTTGTCTCCAGTCGCCACTAATAAACTCATGTAAAAAGATATACTGTCCAGGACAGCCATTTATTTTCTCATAAGAACACAATAAATTAATTAGAAATGAACATTTCCTCATATTACGGGTAATACAGGCACAGGGCACCGTAATATCGATAGTGCTCCCATGGCTTCAGGCTACCGGTAGGTAAAACTAGATAGCATGTTAGATAAGTACTGTATACTGTATGACTGGCACTGTGTTCCTCTGTGTTCATTTAGGTGTGGCACAACCATTGCAGACAACAAAACAAACTGGCTACCTATTCCTTTCAAACATAGTTTCAATAAAGTTTTGTAAAGCCCATTCTATTTTCATGCAGATAGAGAATCTGTCTCAGCTTGAGACAGCTCTGACCATTATTTCACTCTGAAGTAGGCCTGTAAACCCCGGCAGACAGCCTGCGTGCAACTCGAGGATCACAGCGTGTGATACAGAAGCTTCTGAGGCAAAAAGAGTGCATGACGAACTAAGGTAGTCTACCTTAACCTAGACAACTAACGAATCATAGCCTATAAGATAGTAATTCATTCAAAACGTGCATGAGAGACAGAAACTACGATTTGTGATTCGTTGAAACATAACGTGTCCACTGCAACCTGTTTTCTGTGAGAAATAGATTTGAAACATGAGTACTGTAAAAAGTTGACTGACTACGGTATAGTGTATATTCTGAACATGTACCAGTGTGTACCAGTGACCTTCAAGACATCAAAATGCAATGATACATTACCGGTAAAGTCATTTCAGGGAGATGGAAACTATATTTAAACTTTTTTTGGAGGTTTATCCTTAAAAGCAAATGTAACCAGATCCAATGTTTTTGCTACTATTTGTTTTAGGGCGAGGTCTGTGGAACCCACCAAAAAATGCGGACACCCGGGCGACCCCCACTAACCTTTCTCCCCGTGCTGTAGCAAAAGAACATTCCAGAGGATTGGCACATGTGCAAAGTCCTTCCTTTGCCAGTGTGAAATGTCAATGTGACTAAAACACGGTTTTATGAAACACTAAGAAACATTGCACGTATGAGACCAGACAGAGCTTTCATGTAGCCAACAGAAGGCAACAACAATGCCTACCTGTCCGTGGTGTGTGAGAGGCGGTGGAGTAAGGTGTTAAAGAAGCTGGCGACCTCTCGCTGTAGCCTCTGGCTGATCTGGCTGCTCAGCTCCTGTGGCCCTGCTTGGCCTCGCCCGGAGCTCGTTGTGTCCCCGTGGAGCAGCAGGTCAAGCAGTGTTACACTCTCCTGGATGGGGTGGATAGTGGAGTAAGTTGGATCGGAGGAACATTTTATGGAAGGTAACGCACGAATTAGCCCGTGGAACAATCACCAACACTCTCCCAGTGTTAAAGGAATCCTATCTAAAACATGCTTTCTCACGTATGTGGTCTCAAGGATATAAATGGGTTGTGGTCATTTTTAAAGGTGTTCAACATGTCATTTTGGAAGAATTCCTCTGGTGTAAAACAAGTCCGATTTGGCCCCAGCTGTGACAGAATTTATGGATTCAGTAACCAATCATCTCTGACCTATCCTGCCACTCCCAGGCAGATAGCCAATCATGTTGGGGCATGTTAATGCAACAGAACATGAAAGGGAATGTTGTAACTAGGTAGGACGAGTGAAAGGGTCGGGGCTTGGGAAAGGTCAATTGTAAATTTAAAATACAATACGGCTTGTTTTTGCAAACAAATAAAAAAAACGTCAGGCAGGGTGTTGAGGATCATGTGCTTCTCTTAGGGGGTCTTGGCTCAAAAATGTTAAAGAAATTGTAATAATAGGTTATAATGCGTGAAACATGGGACATGGACCAGCTACATCTCCACCCTCCAGAACGCAGTAAGTAGCAGGAGCCTCATACAGAGTTCCTCATGGCACAACACACAAGCATAGTTAGTTAATGTGAGTGCAGGGAGACAGATGTTCCTGAAACAGCTCAGTAATTACAGCAAAGTCGGAGCAAAGCTGAGAAGCACATCCCTACCAGGCAGTTCTATCTGAAGCTGCACTATACCCACCAGGGAAGGGCCCATTGTTTACACACGGTACACATTAATGAGAAAGCCAAGGTGAGGGCTGATTAAATCCTAAAAGTAGCTCTCCTAGCTAAGAGAGTGGTTTTCTCTTCAGGCTATGGAGGAATCCAGCTTTGTTAGAAGAGCGCAAGAAATAATATCTGCCACTGTTGTGAAGTGGCATGTTGCTACGAACCGTTTTCCCTTGTAATGAGACAGTAATATATTCGGCTAGTCTGTCAGTGTAAGATTTATTCACACTTGGACTGCATATATAGTGTACCGTGTTTGTTGAAAGAAGCGATGCCAAATTGATTAATACATAACAATTTTACCGCATACACACGCATGACAAACACTGTAGTGCTGTATATTGTTCGGGGAGCACAAACTCTATTGTTTGTTGGCTTTAAGAAGAGATTACATAAAATAATATATTTTGTATGACAGCAGTCTTACCAAAACACACGTTTTCCTCTCAAGGCGCTCCACAAATGAACAAATTCATCGTTCATTTTTTATTTTTTTCCCACATCCTGAATTGTTCAGATAACTGAGAGACAGTTGAGAAATGCTTCATGCTGCCACTGAAATGCGCCCACAGGCTCACTTGACATGAGCCCAATTTAACCTAAGTAGTTGTAAGTGTTTTTAAGTTGGGTTGGTGGTGGGGGGGACAACTCCTCTCCCTAACCTTACTACAGACCTTCTTCCTACCCCTGGGTAAAACATCTAGCTTGTAGAGCAGCGTTCGTACTTGTCTGAGGAGCAGCTCCAGTATCCACCGTAGGTCTTTGTCCGCGGGGTCAGACTGCACCTTGACGCTTGTCTGTTTGAAGAGGGCATCCAGGAATCCAACGATATCCACTAGCAGCCTCTCGTCTTCCGCGCAGGCAGGACGCACCTGTAGAAACCTACAGGGAATAATGGACGTCGGTCACGCAAGTTGCCTCTGGGCCTGTATATCATTAGACTGCAGTAGAGACCTTATGAGGTCAAGTCTTTTAGAAATTAACATGAATTAGCAGGAGTAAAATTGGAAACTGGAGTGCATTTGTGTTATGCTTAAAAAAGAAATGAAAACCATTTTAAATATGTATATTTGTGAGGAAACAATGCTGATACTTTGGTGTTAGCCATTACCAAACAAAATAAGGAGTGGAGGAGGTTGATATTTTGGATTTTCAATAAGCCTGCTAGCCCGGTTGCGATTGTTACGAGGAGCATGAGCTCATTCCGGCACGGAGCGCTGGCTGTACCGTCCCATTCACAATGTTGTTCCTTCAGTTAAACTCAGCCTGAGAAGGTGCATCATGGGAGCTTACCTGCCGATGGCAGGCTGCCACGCCAGGGACTGAAGGATGTCGCTGCAGGTGTGGGCGTGGCTGCGAGAGAGGGCCAACCGTTCCGTCAGCAGGTAGAGGCGGAGCTTGCCGAGGGCAGAGGTGACAGAGCTGTGTCCTGCTGCCGTGGCGATGGCCTGGATGCAGTCCTCTAGGCCGGTGGGAAGGTGCGTTGCCCGTAGCAACAGAACCTGTGCCTCCGACAGCCTCAGGTCGCTGTGGAACCTTGGAAAAGAGAAAGAGACAGAAAATAAAACAACATTGTTAGAAAAATTTCTGGTTTCTGAATGTTCTGAAACAAAGTGGCAAACACCGCTCACAACAACAAAGCCGTAGCACTACACATTGCTTCACAATGCGTTTCAATGTGTGAGGCGGCGTTGCCTCACACATGTTGTTTTTGATTTGAGCTCGAAGTTAGCAAGCGTTCTCGAGAATAACTAACCCTGCCTTTAAGTCAAGTCAAGTTTATACAGGCCTTAATCACAAAGGGCTTTACAGCATAGATTTCACTTAACCTGCTACTTCCCCTGGGCAAGAAAACACTTTCGTTAAAAACCTTGGGAAGGGACCACAGAGGGTGGAATCCACCCCTCCAGGACAGTTAAGATGCAATAAGTGTTGATAGGCAAACGTGATTTAGCAATAATACTTACAGTGTATAATATATACTGTATACAATAGGTTTCACATTGTGCCGCAATTAAGAACTAACACAATACATTTTGTAAGTTAGCTAACTATGTGTGGTCTGTCAAATGTAGCATTAACAGACCACACTTTAAGCCACATTGCATGGACATATTACATGACATCAATAAACACAAGCACCCCCACATTAGGAACCAGTAACTTTCAATATACTCTAAAAGGATCTATTGGTTGTTCACCGTTTGTTGAGACTGTACAATCATCTCTGTAACACAATGCAAACCCCTTGATGAAACCTATTATTTAAAAATTTTAAATATATGAGCAAATAAATGCTGAAATTAGCCTATTTCCATCTCTAAAGTCAAGGACAATTTACTTTTCATTGATGTGCCAAACCCGAGCTTCCAATTTTCCCAAAGCATTGGTATTTTTTAAATGCGAGAACTCAATGAACTGGCCGTCAACCCTGACAAATAACCATCTCCCGACACCCTCGGCAGGAATTACAGGAGTAACAAAAACAGACGCTCTCACTCGCTGGTATTGCCGCAGCGACTGGCGAGCTCCTCCAGGAGGTTGTCCATCCCAGAGTGCCATGCGGTGTTCCAGGCCAGCTGGAGGGCGTGTCGGACCGGGCCCAGGCTCAAGAGGTCAGCGGTGGGGGGCAGCACGATGCAGTGGGGACTGACTGCGTGGTGGCTCGCTGCCTGGAACGGCAGGTTGTACCTGGGAGAGAATATGTATGTCTGTATGACATGTCGGTATGTCTGTGCACGACACTGTGGAGCCTATTGTAATGATCTAAGCACACGGGCTAAAGCCTTGTTTAAATTTCCGACGTGCGCCAATGCGGCGCAAAGCACTCTCGTTACGCTACGTAGAAGTAGTCACTGCAACGCACGAAGACGATGGTCTCGTGGTCGCATTTTTATAAGACCGCTGATTGTTATCACGGTCAAGCAGCTGAAGCAATGCTTGGTTATGGATTGCAGCTATTGCTATTCGTTTAAAAATATTCACAGTAAACGTTGTTTCGTTTCATTTCTTATTCCATTGCGTGTTTGTGTGCTCCTGGGTTTGCCTGTGTGGGTACCCAGTGGAGTGTGCACGCGATGTGCACATGACACAAGCGCTACTATCTTGATAATGGGCCACAGCGTTGACTTTAGGCCAAGTTGTTTGTCAATCGCCTTCCGCTGCCTCAAGATAGCAATGTGTCAGCAGTGTGCAAGACCACACCTCATGTTTAGACCAACACAACCACAGGCGCTCAAATGAGCGCAAATGCATTTGCTATATAAACAGAGTGGGCGCTGGACGGTAAAATGACAACTGCATCGGTCTGAAACTAGAGACACTTTGCTAAGATAGGGCCCAATGTCTTGCTGTTGCAACTGAATGATGCATCCAAAATGTATTGTTAAGGGCTTTAAATAAGGTTCGGTACAGTTGTTCCATACCTTCGTGTTACTGACAACGGCAGCGAGAACGGTGCCAGATTCCCGTCCTTAGTGGAATTATCTGACCTGGATGGATGGGGGAAACCGCTGAGTAATGGCAGTGTTGACAGCATTAAAATAGGAGGTACGGGAAGCACAGCAGGCTTGAGCGAAAACAAGAATTACAGCTCACCACACTTCAATCCTGGCGACCTCGTCGAAAAGGAGCAAGCACATCAGTGCGGCCGCTTCTTTGCAACTGCCCTTGTTCCTCTTCACTATCAACGAAGCTGTGAGGGAAGCGCAACAGATTATCATCATACGAACACACTTTGAGCTGTGTTGCAGGACTATATGGGTAAAATAACAACGATATTCCTTTCAGTGACGTCACACGTCTGATGCAAGCAGACATACAGTATGTAAGAGGTCAAACAGGGATAGTGAATTTAGAATGGACTCAAATGGAACAACAGAAACGAACTGAAACACATCGAGTCACACTGCTCAAACAATTACCGAGCACAGCGCCTGCAAATAAGGCACTAAACAATCCTCTTGTGTTAAACTGAGATCGTTAGCAGCGAGGTGCATCGCGCTAACACTCCACTTTGCGGTGTGATAACATTGTTAGGAGTCGCACTCGTCAACAAAATGACTCGTCTTCTTTCTTGCGAAGTGCCCCTGAGCTAGGCAGGCATAATACGCACGGTTGTGTGAGCACGTGCGCCTTAATGAGCGGTCTTGTAAAAAAAGAATAACACTAATAATACGAAGGTACCCCTGAGCAAGGTGAGGAGCAGGTGGGTGTTCTTGGCCAGACGGTGTCTCAGAGAGGGATCGGCGTATGCCAGCTTTCGGAGGATGTGCAAACAAGGCTCCAGGAGGTCGTCGCAGCCCTGGGGACCACACACACACAGCGTTGCACTGCTGCAAACATACGAAGACACACAGAGCAAAAGGTACAGTCTCCCCACACACTATTATTTCCCCCACGATCAACACACATAAGACGTGCGGTCAGGTATGCTGGAGAAAGAATGTTGATATTTGAGGTCAAGAACAATCGATTACAACAAAAACACCTCTCCTTACAATGCCCTGGGGTTTGACATGGCTAGGGATAGTGTTGTGTGGTTTCCACCATGTTGTGTTCCCGTTTACATAGCCAGAGCTGTATGTACATGCATACAGAACAGACAGCGAGTGGACAATGGGTAAATGGTAAATGGACTGCATTTATATAACGCTTTTCTAACCTTTCAGCCACTCAAAGTGCTTTACAGTATTTTGCCTCACATTCACCCATTCGCACACACATTCATACACCGATGGTGATTGCTGCCACACAAGGTTCAACCAACCACCGGGAGCAGTTAGGGATTAGGTCATCCTTGCTAAAGGATGCTTACAGGTAGGTCAACACCAGGGTCCGAACCCACAACCTTTCGGCTGGGAGCCCAACACCCAGACCACTAGACCATCCTGCCCTCAATAACCCAACTACAACACGGCCATCCAGAAGGCGATTTGACCTGAAGCGATTCCTAAGGAAGTGCTCGAGGATGGTTACAGGTGCAGTTGGCCCACATCAGTGCTCAAGACTTTCAGCTGGGAATAGCACACCCATACTGTATTGTCTGCAATGGTGAGACAGTCTGCATGACAGCGGAGCGTTTGAGCGTGTACATTAGAAATAGTCACTTGTCACGTGCAGCCAGAACTCTAGACAGAGCCCTAGCCCATCTCTGCCCCTGTTCTGCCCCGTCGGTATATAGGCCCACGTTGTCCATTCACCCCCATTAGCACATTATAATTCGTCGGTACACAGCTAGAGTGCAAACGCGGCTGATTAACGCGAGCAATTTCATGCTCCAATTACGCAGCCCTCTCTGCCGTAATTGCACTGTATACACATTTGTTTGTTTCCGGTGGAGAGACGAGGGACGTGTTTGTTATTTTGTCAAAGCTCAATAACCGTGCGCTCGGTGTGCGCGTGCCTTTACCTTGTTCCCGTACACGCTGGCGCTAATGAATGACATGACTTTGTCGCTGATGCCAAGATTCTTGAGCACCGGGTGCGTCGTCGTGTCTGCGGGGAAATAAAAAAAGAACCATTCAACGCGTTGATGACAAAACATTTGCATGCTCCTTGACTATTTACTTCTCTCCCAGTTTGCCTAGAAAATATGGCCATGGGGAAGGCACACACGTCTGCATTAACAGCATGCTGCGGTGTCCACGAGGGCACCGTTCCCTCTCGCTTATAGCAAGCGGATATTGTTTTGCCCGGAAACTCAATATAAAATCTAAAAAAATAAAAAGCAATTCAATGTTGTTTTATAGAACTATTGTATAGAAATATGCTTGCCAATTCAGCAGGGATCATCTAGCTCAGTGTCATTGTCAGATTAACTATGGGATATGGTGTGTATATACAGTGTATATTATTCATCAATTTTCCACTGCTGAATTTCACCGTGATCATATCACCTGCATCATGTGCTTGTGGGACAAGAAAGTGGATATAAATACGCACACTGCATCTTGGGAGTTTCTGAGCAGTTATTAAAAATAAAAAAATAAATAAAAAAAGGAAGGAAGGAAAAAAAAAAAAGAGTATTAAATAAGTGCTTCGGTTTGTTTTGCAGACAATCTATACATATGAGGTTAGGCTGCACAACCAGCTACAGCGTCTGAAAGAGCTCAGCCATGCTGAAGGACGCAAGGCACTCAGAGGGATGTCGTATGCATTAAAAGAGACTATGATCATATTTTATATATGTTACCAGGAAAATCTTATTGAGATAGAATCTCTTTTACAAGGGAGACCTGGCCCAGAGGGCAGCTCAGTTTGAAGACATAATATAGAGAGAGCAATGTTTCTTATACGATTGTTCATGTACCACTGCGGTTACTTAGAGGTCTATATGTATAGGCTTATATACTGTACTTATAGTGACCTATAAGTCTGTACAGAGAATGAAGACATTTTTGGATTCTAATTTTTGGATTAAAATAATGTTCTTATATTATCATGCCATTTTGCAGGTTTGAAGCAACCACATATTTAACATTAAAAACAAGAAATTAACATTCAATACTCATTATTTATCAATAGTTATTTAGAAAATAAAAAAAAGATTTTAGTCCGGTACAAGATTGTGTGTGCTTGGAAAATAATTGAAGGCGGGCACAGAAGCTAGAAAAAGTTTGACAATCAAAATGACATTTGTAAAACTAAAGTTGTTTTGAATAAAAGCATCTAAAAAATAATAAAATCTAATAAAAGCATCATATTAATGAAAAAATAATAGGTATTAGACAGTCCATTAGAACTACACAGTCCAACCAGGTTTTTGTACCGTCTCCACGACCACCAAGACAAGACGTAACTTGGTTTCTATGTCGCATTTTACTAAAATTGATCAAAAATCCCTTGAAGAAACAGTTCGACATCTTAAAGCATCTACTTGCTGTCTTGACACAATGCCATCAG
>JAODUH010026728.1:0-23756 GCA_027564835.1 Typhlichthys subterraneus
AGACAGGGTCGACACAACCCAGGGGTCCGACGTAAGCGCTTCCCAGCAACCGAGCTGCAGGTTGGTGAAGCGCCCGACCGTGGGGGCGGTGTAGTCATTGCCTACATCCTCCTCGCCCCCTCTGTCTGTAAGGGCGGCGGCCAGAGGCCTGACCACGCTGTGCCAGGCTCAGGGCCGGCACGGGGGCTGGCGGGCTAAAGCGCTCTGGCCGTTGTGCCGTAGGATGATTACGTGGCCAAGGTATTGCCGGGGCTGCATTAGCTGACGTAGAAGGTCCGTGTCTGGTAGGGATTGCCTGGCGCAGACTGGCATACTGCTGTCTAGCCTGTGTGACCTGTAGGCTGCGCTCTAATGCCTGCTGAGCAGCGGGGCCAAATAGTTCCCCTTGAATGACCGGGAGAGAGCGGAGGGCTCTCCTGCAGGGTTCTGACAGTGGAGACTGAGCCAGCCATATCTGGCGGCGCGCAAGTGTCAGCGAGGACAATAGCCTCCCTAACTCCCTAGTCATGTAAGCGAATGCCTGTAAGGAGGCATCACTCAGACTGCGGGCGGTAGAATCAGCCTCAGAGCCCTGCAACATCTGGGACAGCGCCAGGACTAGGTGGGACATTGAGTTCCCAATGCGTCCGATACGTGCCGCAGTGTCATAGCTTTTGACGATGAAATCGTCAGTCAACCGGCACTGGGGTCGGGGACAGCGTGCGTCGGGCCGAAGTGCTTCGTCTGGTGACAGCACTAGAGCGACAACGGCCGGTTCCACATTAGGCATGCGATCCAGGCCGTGGTCGGCGGCAGCCTGCATGTTAGCCAGTGCCCTGCAATCCCTCGGGAGATGGGAGAAGTGCCTGGGGTCTGCCCAGCATCGCTGAAGCTCTTCCACATATGGGGCTGAGGGTGGGACACAAAAGGCTGCAGGCACAGAGGTGTTTCGAAAAAACGCGCTCTGCGGGGTCACCTGGGCGGGTGCTACATCCAGCCCCAGACGTGCCAAAGCCGTCTTTACTACCGGCCTAACTGACACCTGGCTAGCGTCTGAGCCCTTCAGTGTGCCGGGGCTCGTCCGGACCGAAGTAAAGTAATGATAAAAGGCTAGTCGCAGTCTCTGGAGGGCGTGACCGCGGCTCCAACCTGCATTGGTTACGAGACTCCCAGCGACGCCAAAACACTCACGTGCAACCTGCTTACCGAAGCGAGAAGATGGCAAGAGGCCACTTCCTGGGTGAACGTGCCTTTAGTACCGGGGCGGGGTCACACGTCACCCAGGTCACAAGTGACTTTGTTGATACAAACACTCGACCTGCACATGTGTGCGATGGATATCCAGGTGCTTAACGCACCGCCTCTGGCGGTCAGTAGAAATGAAATAGAACTACCTATTCTCAGGATGGGCAGTCCAACCATGTTTTACACAGTACCTTTCTGCGACGTTGCTGATCTCAAAACACCACCAAACAAACCAACAGTTTGCATCCATTTTCAAAATAATTATATGTAACAGAGACGACAAGGAAGACAAGGAATTGTATATCTGCCCGAACACAGAAATCTTAACCGAGCAGTTAAGGAGACGGAGGCAAAAAATAGACAGGTAACGAGTCGGCTTCATGCAATGTAAAGTAAATAAAGCGCGCTCTACTGCTTCCCCCCGGTTGGCGTGATTGCGCTTCTCAAGGCAGGGAGGTCTAAATTGACAAACAGGAGACCTATATCTCATATTTGATGGGTCAACTTTATTATGGGTGTTGCCCTTGCATGCAGCAAACACACAGGTAGTCATGCACGCAGTGTGTGAAGATTATAAATAATCGCAGGTTTTTGTGGTTACATAATAGTCATAACGTCGCATCGCGGTTTCGATTGCGATGCGGTTAATCGTACAACCCAAGTGTATTTTGTATGGGGAAGTAACTTCTAATGTGCATGTTGCTCACTGACAATGTGGCACTTATTCACATTAATGAGTGTGCACATTAACGTAGTTTGTTGATACCTCTCAAAATCGAATACCACACCCAGTATAATTTTGATGAATGGCAAATAAATTTTTAATATGCTGCTAATAAAATTCCCTTATATTCCATGACTCAACTCAAAATGTGAAATTTCCCCAACTTTTCATGTCTCGAAAAGGACTTTGTTTAAATTCCATGATATTCCAGAAATGCCATTACCAGTGGGAACCCTGTATGAACAGGAATAGATTTCAGTATATAGAATGAATGCATCTGTGTGTTTTGCAGAGGGCTGCTGTGATTTGATCAGCCTCGGACTTGGCAAACCTGAAGCACATCCAAACTATAAATAAGCCCCCATTCATTGCAGCTGTCCATTTCCATCTATAAAGAGATAAGACAGAAACCCAGAAAACTCTGGACAGTTACGCTAGTGATTTGATCACTACTGAGGAGCAGCAGCTCTGAAGATTGACTGAATGATTTGTTTTGTGCACACATCATGCTACCAGTTAACCATGCTATTGCGTACAGTCCATTAGGATATATTTTCACTGACCAATTGACTGCTGTGAACAATCTACTTTACAGTTATGCCCATTTTGGATTAAAATAAAAACGAGCATTAACGGATTCAACGATTAATGGCCCAGCCTTACCCATGACTTATAAGGCTCACAAATAAATCCCTTGATCTCATAAATAAAACATTTATGTTACTGACCTCTGACTGGATGACCTTAATGAAGAACAGGATGTGGAACACTGTTTTGGCGAGTAAGGACATCTGCCGACACCTATCCAGAAAGGTTTGCTCTGATGGCTGCAGTCTCTTCAGTAGTTTGCTCCAGAACAGGGTGAGCTCCCTGGTGAGAAAGAATGAATCATGGGAAATAATATGTTGCCGTCTTTATAGGATTGTGTGTGAAATTCATTGCAAACAATGTGGGAGGACTTTGAACAATCCCTCCCATCTTCCTTCCCGTCTTGCACACATCCTTTTGAACCCATTTACAACGCATTACAATATGATGTAATATCAATGTATATCAATATGTGTCAATAACTGCTCCGTCATAGCGGCAAGTAGCAGTCCACAGCATACTTGGGTCATACAAACTGGCAATCCAAGGGTCCTGGATCTGCCCACATCCACAGGCTTCCCCTCATGTTTTAATGTTCCAATATATGTTTTTCACAGAAGATAGATCATCTTTCTGCCTTCTGTGACGTGCACATTCTATAGCGTATGTTTTTATAGGGTCTTAAGAAAGCTGCAATCTTTTACTGTGATTTCTAGGAAGGCTACTGTGAATTCTAGTGAAGGCTAGGGTGATTCACATAGCAGTGAATAGATGTGTCTATGTGATTAGTGTAAAGGCTAACCCTAATGTGTTCTCCCATCACTGTGTCACTAAATGAAGAGGATGAAGTGCGTTCAAAGTAAGCCGTGTCTGTGCTTGGTTTGCTTACCATGCACAGTATGACTCTCCTTGGAGAAGCTGCCGGGTCAGGAAGGCAGAGCATAAGATGAACGCTGCGCGCTCGTCCCCCTCTGATTCAAGATTGCAAATCATCTCTAATGAGTCACGGCAGTCCACCTTAGATAGCTAGATAACATTAGAAATGATACTCCGGGTTAGGGATGTTCACGATTAACTGTTAACCGACAATAACAACTGTGGCTGATTAATACTATCAGTTAAACTGTTTAAAAACTTTTACTGCATGGTGACAAAATACGATATCAGTCAACTCATTGGGGGTGTGTCAGCAGGTACTTCCCCACTATACAAATACAACTTTTAAGTTTATTTTTAATTTTAAATTATTCTAGATAAGTATTTATTATAAAACAGAATTAAGAAAAATATACAGCATATCTTTTTACCATGCCCCTTTCTAATTGCCTGCCAGGAAAACTAGTTATGTTGACTCCAATGGAATGATAAAATATTTTAAAAATAAAATTACTCTTATTGCATTAAATAAAAGTAAGGAAACGGAAAAAGGGGGGGCCCCGGCCAGAAGATAATACAATTGTGTTTTGATAACTATAAAAAGGCTCAGTTTTTCTAATCTAGTGTTGAGCTAAATGTTAAATGATAATCGTATTGGTAGTTAAATTACAGTAGCAACGTATATGGGAGCTATAAGAGCTCTGTAGCAAGTTGGGTGTGTGTCTGTGTGCGAACCACGGTTCTGTATTCCGGAACCGCGACACGAAACCGTGGACGTTTGTATCGCGGTTTCGGTTTCAGAACCGTTACACCCCTACTATTTTGAGGGCCATGGCATGGAAAATCTTAAAAACTACTATACCATACTATCTGAGTGGATATTCTCCGCTGCAGGTCTCAGTTATGTGCAGACGGCGCACCAGACTAATCTAATCCCACAATATAGACAAACCATGTGTTAATTTGAGCACACAACAGCCTGCACCACTTTGTTTATGTTCCTATTTACAAAGCAGGGCTGTGTAGAAGTAAATGATTATTTTTTCAGCACACAGAATGGTAAGATAGCACACCACAATGAGAGATACGCATAGCCTACGGTACACTATAGACAAGCAGCCAGCTAACAAACATGATAGCGTTAATGGAATGTAAACAACAAAGTAACATACTGCCTTGATCGATCTAGCTAGCTAACTCTTAAGAATTGACCATCAACAGACACATTTCACTGGTTGCACAATAAATACACATAAAAGATATACACATAAATGCAGGCTACATGATACATATATTCAGGAGAGATCATATTACAAGTGCAGTATGTACTGGAAGTAATATTAGCAAACAGCATCAATGCAGACCACGCTAACCACAACACAAGTGAGCTACTCACCTCGTCCATCAGCGGCTCCTGCTCAGAGATGGCACAGAGGCACACAAGGTGCATCTGCTTGAAGTGGCCCCTGCCACTGAAGGCAGGGTGCTCTGAGCAGGCCTTTGCCAGCAGGGCAGCCTTTTCCATGTGGTTCTCCTTCATCAGGTGCTTCACCCTCATCTGCAGCAGAACGGGCCCCTCCACTGATAGGAACTCCTCCACTTCAGGTGAAAAGAGACCATCATAACCATCATTCTGGTCTGACTGCAGATGCCACTTCACAAAACGTACGCTACCACTTGTTTTATCCAATCTAGCTGAAGAGCTGTGTTAAATAAACAAACAGCTGGTTTTGCTTGTGTAGACGAAGATTACAATGTGGACGTGGTGCTTCATCTCATGCCAGGCCTACCAGTGTGAATCACAATGTAGTCAAAAAACCCACCTTTCCCTGCATGTACATCTTCATTGCACAGAATGCCCAATAAGACCTTGTTAGTCCATACACCACTATGCTGCGCCATAGCAGACAGCAACAACAGTTCACTAATGCCATTCTCCTCCAGTTTGGCATGGGCACTCTGGAATATAAACACAGCAAAAACATACATGTACATTCCGTAAATTATGTCTTCTCTTTATGTCTTCTCCCCCCCAATTATATTTCGTATTGCCTAGCTATCTCCATTGATTATACAGTGTGGCAGTCTCCAAATGAATTCAATTCATTTTTAAACATGATTCATGAGGTATTCACTGAATTTGACTAAGTGCATTAGCTTACAATCGCTGACTTCACCTTTAAGTGCTTTACTTAAAAAGCACAAATTAAAAACCTGGCAGCATGCTTTTAAGTCACCCTGGCATTTCAACGCACCCCCGACATCTGAATTTCATACGGTTTGGCACTAAAACAAAACACCCATGCAGTTTACCTGGATGGATGACTTGAATTGTTCCCATAAGCCATGTGGAACATCTTCATTCAAAGAGAGCAAATGCTGTGCAAAGTTCCTGTAGAACAAGTATGGATGTAAGAGAAAATAAAGCATCAAAAACATTATGGTAGATAGAATAGATAGACTGGTAATTCATCAATTTACCCAAGCTGTTTATTGATTATCAATATAGAGTATCTAGTAAGTAAAATGTTATTAATATAGCACCTTTCACAGATAATAAATCACAAAGTGCTTCACAATTAAATGAAATACATAAAATGCATCACGAAAAATTTAATACATAAGACCTAAATTACAAAACAGATACATAAATCAGCCACAACAACCATTGTCTAATTAAAAGACTGTTTGAATAATTGTGTCTTCAATTGCCCACAGAAGTCAAACAGCGTATAGAGGGAGGCAGAGAATTCCACAAACTGGGTGCCACTGCTTGAAAAGATCGGTCCCCTCTGGTTTCAAAATGTGTGTGGGGAACCACTACCAACAGAATATGTGTGTACAACATAGTTAAATCACTGGTGGCATCTCAGAAATTACATTAGGAAACACCAGTTTAGAACGTACTGTAGCCTTTTTAATATTATATTTATTGAGTGTCAAATGAAATCTCTGCAAATTATTGCGCTCTTTCGTCTATTTGTCTTTATGTTAAATATGTCATTAGAACTGCATTTCATGACACGCTGCTGAACATCTCCACCAGTGGGCACAGGCAGCAAGATACTAGGCATTTAAAAAGCTAGGGTCTTTCATTCTCGAGGCTTGCTAACCTCACTCAAATAAAATACACTTTTCCTTTCACTGCCATAGGTTGCTCCCTCACAAGCTAGACCTCACACACTGAAAACGCATTGAAAAGTGGTTCAGATCACAGACAAAAATACCTAGCCATTAGGACATTGTGTTGTGTAGGAACCGAAAAAAACTTGATGACCGGTCAATCTATTACTATTATTAAACTCTGTACTAAAACATACTGTAATCACTTTTACATTTAGTTAGGAAACAACATTTTTACACACTGCATCTTTTTTTTTATTGGATTATTTCTGTTTTGAAACCAGTATTCCAACAAATACAATTTATCTTTCTATGAGAAGGACACAATGGGCAAGCCAAGCTTCCTGCCATGTTGATGATTGACTGGAAAGATGCAGGCTAGGGCTGGGTGATAAATCGAATTCATTTGATTAATTCAAGTTTTTATTTTGCAACGATATGAAAAATGCCTAAATCGCAAAATTGAGATAAATGCTTTCACCCAAAATTAACATATCAAGTCTCGCCGACGGGTGGCACTCGCCCTCCCGTTCTTTATCACCTGTGTGTGGTCCTCTGGTCGACACCCACCCAATTTCCCCAGCACATCTCAACCACTGTTTAACATTGATTGCCTATCAGTTGGAGAAGTCTTTTGGTTTCTGTCAGAGATGACATGTAGAAGACATATGGCAGCATTTTTGGTACAAAAGGCCAGCCCTCTGGTTTATTTATTTAAAGCAGTTGCATACATTTATTAAAATATGTCCCCAAAACCCCGCTAGCATCACGCTAATCAGATAGCTATTATCATTTCTTACCTATTTACACTTTAATTTGTATAATACATGTATTCAAATATGTCCTGAAAATCCTGCTAGCATCACGCTAACCAGATAGCTATTAGCATTTCTTACCTATTTACACTTTAATTTGTCTAATATAAATTAGGCAATGCATGAATGATATATGTTGGGATTAAAAACACTTATGTTCAGTAGACATTTGTATAATATTTGTAGAGATTAGTTATTAATTCAGCCTTGTATAGGCCATGTGAAACTATAGGCTATTAGCCTACTGTTATACTACTGGCTCTGTATAATTATATTAGCTCATACTGATTATTAGGCTATGGTATTGCAATTCACTGTATAGGCTACACCTACTGTAGAAAATGTAGGCTAGTAATGTTTGTATTTTTCTCCAAACAACCATAGACTACCCACTCAATATTTGTTGATATTTTAATGTGGATGTTTCTCCAATCACTGCCTACCAGCTTTATTTTTTTTTTAATTATAGTCATTTGTTGATATTGCACATAAAACATAGGCCTACAGCCTACAATATTGTATATATATTTGTAATAAACAGGTCCGTTTTGAAAATAATTTAGAGTTGATTTTTAGGCCATATCACCCAGTCCTAATGCAGGCTAATAAATAAATGAGTAAATAAATACAATTGGACTGTATAAGTGAGCTAGACAGCTTTTAAGTTGTGAAAATATTCATACTTATGTGAGGATATTTATGATTATCCCGATAATGGACATATTATTGGAGTATGGAGCATTTTTATTGCGATAAACGATAATATAACATATCGTCCCTTTCCTAGTTCCCATTTACGGAGCTAGGGCTGTGTAGAAGTACCAGATTATTTTTTTCAGCACAAACAGAATGGTAAAACAGCAGAGCGCAAGGACATATTTGGTGAATTTGACAATGCACATTTATTCATATCAATAAGACAGTTCAGCTCAAGATAACAAGCAAGCATTTGGAATTATGTTAAGATTACAAAAAAACACTAAACTGCACTGTGCTTGTAGCACTGCAAATACATGATTGGATAACTGAATTGAAAAACAATATAAAAACACAAATAATATTCAAGATGATGCCTATGATCTGAAAAAGATTTAGTTAGAATTGCTTTTAGCAGCCAGTAGACCTACTCACAGAGAGAGCCTTTGAAGCACAAGGGGAACATTTTCACACTGCAAGGACAGGTATGGAGAGGACTGGGCATAGCTCAGGAGGGCTACAGTGTACACTTCCACCAAAGGCAGGGGGTCTTCTTCAAGCCTCCAACAACTTGCATATTCCAGCAATGTCTGCAAAGAGACAAGGGCATACAAGTTGACACAACATCATTTAAACTGCACTGGACACTTGGCTTTCAGTGTACGCACACACACACACACACACACACACACACACACACACACACACTCTTTGTCTTTGCTAAAGAACATACTGTATATGAACATCTACACACACTTTGCCTTTGTTAAAGAACATACAGTATATGAACATTTCTGTACAAAGCTGTACTGGGAGCAATACAGATGTTCTTGTTTGACTAGTTGCTTGTCAAATTTGACAAAATTGACCAACTGGCCTTTACAAAAGGCAAAAAACAAAACTCATACAAAAATGTGTCTTATTTCAAACCTAGCAAAATAGAATCCAGTATGTAAACACTAGTATATTGCTGCCAATGCTGCATGTTGGCATGTGTGCTCTTTCCTGAATAGTTTGGGCGCATTAGAGTTGTATTTATGAAAACAACTCTGTGTTCTTATAATATAGCGAAAACAAAATCTAATGAATTAGCAAGTAAAATAACTTTTTGGGGTAGTAGGACTTCATTAGTCCAGGCCGGTCTCTGGACTTATTCTAGTCAATATATGATCTTATTTAGATTTGTATTTGAGCTGTGCAAGTCATTGTAATACTAATCACAATTACAATTTTGGTCACTGCTGCTAATCAAAACATCATTTTCTTAAACATTTGCTGAAAGGCAAGCATAACATTGTTAGTCTGCAACACTATAACCATCACTTATTGCATATTTATATAAAAATGCTCAAATATAATATTAGGAAAACATGTTATACACTGTTATTTATGTGTGTACACAATATTCAGTTGTCACCACAGAATATCTAAATGCAATTATATTAAATTACACTAAATTGCTGTCAACATCGTGAGGCCCCAATTCAAATCTGAAAATATCTGAATTAAAGTATCACCTATATGACCTCTACACTAGACAGCAAATAATACGCGTTTTCTATACATTTCTTATTTATCCGTATTCCGTACTAATTTGTAGTACTTCCAGGTAGCTATTATTTACGTGCCCAACCATAACCTTCAGACAAATACATCTTTACTGTTCTCACACAACTGTAGGCTACTATTTGCTTATTACTTACTCGAGACGTGTATTATTTGCCCGTTAATTTCAGCTACTGTACAAATATATATTCCATTACGGTACACTTAACATAACGCATACAACAGAGGTTGAATAGGCGATGTCGTTCATTTGATAATATTCATAATATTCTATAAAAATTATCACTTATAAATGTGATTATCCTGATTTGGATGTTGCTAAGACAGTACTGTTACGGTAATAAACGCAACCATATTAAATGAGCTCAATGTTGTCAAATAACCATTGCTAACTATGGTAGCCAACTAGCTTGCAAATACCCTACAACTATACCGAGTTCATTGCTGTTTGCAGATAGTACTACTGTAATAAAAAATATATGTATTTATTAAACGACACAGTGTGAGGGTGAAAACTAGCTAGCTGCAGTGAAAGATGTACAACAGTCTGTACTTTAATGGCACTACGTGAAAATAGCACGGAAGCTAATGCTACTAACACATTAACTCAGAGATAACGAGTGTTTGATTTTATTACCCCATTAAACGAGTTATGCGGCGTAATATGTTCTCTGTGCTAATATAACAACAGACACCGCCCTTTCAGAGCATGAACACTATGAAATCGTGCATCTTTGCTCTATCTAGAAACAGCAGGGTAATGTGAACCTAGCTAGCGCTGACTTGGTTTTTGACTATCGTTGAGAAAACATACCCGACAAAACTCTTGGCAATAGTTAGAAGACGCCTGGACTTCGGATACACAACTGTTATTAATCACTACTTCTTGCAATTCTTGCAAACGTTCTCTCAGTGCCGAAATCGTTGCACTGACATCGGTCCTACAACTACGGTCTTGTTCGGCCTCCTCGTCCGCCATCTTCACACCCAACTCCTGCGCGTAGCACTGCCGTGTACGTACAGTGCTACTCACTACCCATGTTTACGCAGTCATGTAGCAACCTACCTGGATTGGCAGGCTGTCCCAGCAACACATTTCACCAACACCAACTTTGTTTATGTTTAGATTTTGTTTATTTAGGCTCCTGCATTCTTATAAAAAACGTGCATTTAACAAATCATTCTAAACCATTATCAAATAAAAAAAAACACTATAATATGCTATATCAGAGACACTGTTTAAGGACTTTGGCTATATAGTAGGTCCTACTACTGTACATACACAATACAGCACAACTATTGTTATTATGTTGTTATTATTATTATTATTATTATTATTATTATTATTATTATTTTCTATTTTTTTGTTATTATTATTATTATTATTATTATTATTAAGGCATTTATCTTACATGTAAACTTCATTAGTATGGACATAAGATACATTAGGTACATCAGAGATCTATTATTTTTGTTGTAAAGTCAAATATATTAGCCTACGGTGGAATACTACATTTTTATTATAAGTAAATGATATGTATGCACAAGGCAGTCACTGGCTGAATCAAGAATATTGTTACATTTTATTTTCAACATTTCACTTCTTATTGCAGATAACATAAACAATGCATGTTATCAAACGGTCTTATACTGTGCATTCCTAATGTTTTTCAGTGAGGGAGTCTATGCCCATTTCGTTTGAGTAATTTCCTAAAAGCCAGCTGGAAATCATCATTAAAACTGGTGTACAACAGGGGGTTGATGAGAGAATTGGTATATCCCAGCCAAGTAAGGAAATCAGAGATAATAGGTGAAGGTTGGAAAACCTTTAGACCCACTAAGAGCTCCTTTAGAAAGAACGGAAGCCAGCAAATTATAAAAGCCCCAAGAATAAGACCAAGGATTCGCGCTGCCTTTCTCTCGCGTGAGTTACATGTTTGTTTTTTTTCCTCTGACTCATTCATATCTATCTCACATGATGGAATGCGCATGGTAACATTGAGCGTGTCGATAGCTAGATTGGGATTGGCAATGGACAAGTCCGATACACAAAATGTTTGTGTCACATGGTAACGCTCTACAGAGTTCTGACTACCCATACTCCTGCTACCAAGCTGGCGAGAGGAGTCACGCTTCTGATAAAGGGTCTTCGCCGCATGGTAAATCCTGTGGTATAAGATGAGGATGATGGACATAGGGATGTAAAAAGCCCCGAAGGTAGAATATATAGTGTAGCCCAGATGGTCGTGCTCTATGGTGCACTGTTGGATCCCACTTCTGCCTGGCCGCTGTCTCCAGAATAAGGGAGGCATAGATATAAACACAGAGATGACCCACACAACTCCAACCATGGTGGCAGCCGAGCACGCTGACCTCTTGCGGGAGTACTCAACCGCTTTAGTGATAGCCCAGTACCGGTCCACGGCAATGACACACAAGTGGAGAATAGAACAAGTGCAGCAGGTCATATCCACGCTCAGCCATGCTTCGCATACCACCTGACCAAGGGACCACGTCTCCATAGCGATGTAAACGATGCTGATTGGCATCACCAAGACGGCGACCAGGAAGTCAGTGACAGCCAGAGAGCAGATGAGGTAGTTAGCGGGCAGCTGCAGTTTCTTGGTGGTACAGATGGCGGCGATGACCCCTCCGTTGACAACTGCGGCGAGAAACGAGAGGAGCCCGAGCACCACCACCACCACGACCGCCATGGTTTCACTCAACCGAAGCTTGACATTGTTGCTTGGTGACCCTGTGCCGTTTGTGATGTTGGAACATGTGGTGCAATGCCTGAGGTGGCGGTCTAGCTCCATCACCGGCCTAGGCCCTGTCAGTCTCTCTGCACTCTCTTAAGAGTGGAGGTTGCTCTGTAACAGACGTAGAAGGCAAGATTAGTGTGGTCTTCAGCTAAATGTTAAAGTCTCCACATTAACGTACTCAGCCCACCCCCGGGCATTGTGATATAAAGATAATTTATATGGATGTAAAAATGTGTACAGGATGTGCAGGATGAGTCATCACTATTTCCCCAAAAACATGACCCACTCAGATAAATGAACTACATATACTGTATGTGTGTGCTTTCATGGTGAATGTATTGTGATATATTCAATAATTAAACTTTTGACAATACAGGTAATTTGATTGCTCTGTTAAAGGAAACTATCACTATTTGTTTAAGTTCTATTAGTTTTCATCATATCTGAAACTGAACCAACCAAATGAAATGTTTGTGCCTAAACATACTATTAAGTTATTGAAGCTACAATATATGATTTTGTACTGTGTAGTGTCATTCACTTTGTTCTCGACTGTTTCCTGGATACTTTGATTTTATAGTGTGATACGGACATTGAAATTATTATTGTACTTACATAGACAAATACATCTACTGCCACAGTAATGTTTTGATTCTAGTACAATTTTCCTTGCTATATTTATAAAGCAAATTTGAGCGAGTGTGAGTGAGAATGGACTAGGGTTTATTTGAACCTTTATGTTACATGGCTAGGTATATGGATTATTCACGCAACCAAATGACATCAGAGAAACAACAGTTGTCATTCTAACTGAATGACTGTATCTCACTCCAAAATGCAATGAAAGTGCATCACGCCACCTTGCACCACTCAAAAGGACATTTATTGCATTCGAGGTAACATGAGTGGCAGCTTTGCAGCATCTAAGTAGGGGCTGTCAACATGAAGTGGCAGCTGTCAACATCAGCATGGCTGACTGCTGCTCTCACTGTTTGGGCCACTCAACAGATCTCAGCTGAACCAATATTTACCGGCAGGTGGACCAGATCAGCGTAGACAGTGTGAATACTATACGATAGGTCACGAATGGGCCAGCACGCCTAACAAAAGGTCAAATTAGGTATAGTCGTTAACTATACGTTAACATTTCCATATACAACAGAATGATCTTTTGTCCTATCTCCCTGTTTTGAATATTATAGATTTAAAACTGATACAGTAGGTCAGCCCTGTAGACAGACCAAGGAAGAGCTGCTCTACTGTGTTCAAAGGATGGCATGAAGAAACGGTCACTCATTTAAATCATCCAGTATTTCCTCATGAACTCACATGAACTAATGTCGAGCTTGTACCCGCAGGCTCAGTTCCGTTCCAAAATAGCTTGAAACTGATCAAGCTTAGATCTTTGTAATACTTTGTGGTCTTTGAGCAAGTTTAGAACTGAAATTAAATCAGTGCCTCTCATTAGATTCTA
Organism: Typhlichthys subterraneus; assembly: GCA_027564835.1. Classification (NCBI taxonomy): domain Eukaryota; kingdom Metazoa; phylum Chordata; class Actinopteri; order Percopsiformes; family Amblyopsidae; genus Typhlichthys; species Typhlichthys subterraneus. The sequence goes on from JAODUH010026728.1 coordinate 13,849, forward strand.
ATTGTTTTCTGTCCTTCTGACATTTTTATATTCTCTCTGCCCATTTAAATGGTAAAGTACGTTTTATGTCGGTTTTCACATTTTAAGCTTCTTTCTCTTGGCCAGAACTCAATGAAACTAATAAAATAATGGTAAGATTTTCATTTAATGATTAAAAAAATACTTGTTTTGATATAAACCAGTTTAAGGGTAAATACATATTGTATCCTGTGTTACCCAGAGCCATGTAAAGAGAGAGTTGTGTCATCTCCGTTCACTCCAATGGACAGTTTTTTCACAGCAATGGAGCCTCAAAATAGTTCCTGGAAGTTTGCCTAAATACTAAAAGTACAGTATAAATTCTATTTTAAATGTAAATCGGTGCATTTATTGACTACTAATTACAAGTTATAAGTTATATATCTTTATATATATATTCAAATTGCCTACCAAGCACTTGCTGGAACTATTTTGCCGTAGGTTTAGCCCAGGGGTGGGCAATCTTGGTCCTGGAGGACCTCTGCCCTGCATGTTTTATATGTCTCCCTGCTCCAACACACGATTCACATTGATTGCCCACCCCTCCATGAACCATGTGATCATTGACATTTCGAACTTCCATTCTTCCTGGGATTTACTTAAAAACAGTAACACTCAACAATATACAAATCATTGCTAAATCACAGGTGACCAATAACCAAGATCCCCTTCATCTCACTCAGTAAGTACTCAGTACCCTCCCATATCCCCTTAAACCCACTTAGTACCCACCCAGGTTCAAAATAAAATCGTGACAAACAAAAAACAACAATATTACTGTACATACACCAGTAATAAATAGTTATAGTGTCAATTTCTCAATCCACTATAGCACATTCATGAATAGTCACATAATAAGAGGAAAGGAAAGTTTTAATTTCAATAGCCAAACAAAGTGTCTACATTATGATTATTATAAGATTCAGTGCAATTATATCAGGAAGCAATTTACAAGTCATCATCATACAGACAAACAGAATCTTTATTTTTGTCTCTTTGTTTTGGGTGTGGAACATGAATATTTACATTATTGAAACCAGCAATATCGTGAGCTCAAAAATAATTTACCCGAGGGGAATCATATCCATATCCATATTGGAAAATTATCAGAACATATCGCATTGTGTTATAATGTATTCTGTTAGCCTATCCTATTCAATTTGTATTGTCTGGAATAATATCATATTGAATCATTCAATATTACAATGACACTCACTTTGCTTAACATTTTTCTTTATAAATGTAAACATGAATAAATACAAATATACAGTAGCCTAAGCATAAACTGAGTTGATGAAGACAAGTAGGGCATCACTGAATAAGGAGCAAAGACCAGACTAAAGCAGAAACACGACAGACCAGACAAGTCACTGACAGATAATGATGGAAGAGCGATCTGCTATAGTAAAGTATGCCTTCTTATTTCTCTTTTATAACCAGTGATGTGATTTGACAGCTATTACACTCTCACTGTGCATGGGTGGCATGGGTGGGTGCTACAGACACATCCAACACTGCATTAAGGGCACTGGCACATAGAGAGGTGACATTTCTCCTTCATGAAAATAGATAAGCAGAATATCACATGGAGGAGCAGCAAACGCTTATACCTTTATTGAGAGAAAACACAAGATTTACACTATTTGGAAAACATGCTGCTCATATGTTGCTTTAATTGTTTACATTACATTTTTACCTTGTTTTTTTCCCAGTGACAATATCAGCCGTATAGACTTTGGACTAGCATATCAGCATATAAAACGCAACCCGTTTAAAACTGTCTGAAATGATGACACATATCTTAATGACGGCATAATGGTAATGGATGCTGCTCTGCATCACCAGCTACATTGATATGCACTGCAGTAAAGAAGCACATATTTAAACAGCATGCTAAATATAAAATACCATACAAAGTTATCCTAAAAATATACACGACAGGTAGTTAGTAGACAAGTACACATGTAGGTAGAGACTTGGACTAGGAAGGACTTTACAGTATTACAGAATTATCATGAACTTTTCCATCACTTGTAGAGAGACAGACAGACCCTGCCTCTTGCTGTCATAGTGCATGGGGTAGACACGTAGCATGATACTAGATTTATGGCTGCGTGACACAGATAGATTCTTCTAGTCCCTGTTTTCCTTGTGTTCCCTGTTTCCTCTGTGTTCTGTTTCCCCAGTCATTGTTTTCCTTGTGTTTTGCCATGATCCAGATTATTGTCGTATTATTATGCCTTTTGTGTTTCTTCTACCTGTGTATTTAAACCCTTGAGTTTCTCCTGTCCTTGGTGATTGTCAACTGTAAGTGTATATATGTTTTGTGGTTAGAATTAAAAGCTTTTAAGTTTAAAGTTCTGCATGTGATGGGTCCTCCCTTATTATTCAAGCATTACACTCGCATTATAATGTTGTTACACCAGCGCAGCAGTGCAGACCAAATCATTACATAGATAGACAATGCTGGTGCACTGCTAAGTATAAGTGTTGATATGCAGCCGTGTTTTCCATATTATGGCACAGCTGTGAAAAAGGTGCATTATGGGAAATACCACTCACAATAGGTACCCCCTGCAGCCAGGCCAGAGAAATCAGAACCATGGAGAGAGTTGTAGAGTCATTGCAAACTTAGCAACTTGGTGAGTTCCCGAGCCCTGGTGGAGCTAGAAAGAGAAAACTGGTTTTAGAAACATCTGACGCTATCATGGGATTTTGACGGAATGCAGTGCTGGTAGGTCACTGCTCACTTCAGAAGGTGGCCAGAATTGCTTTCACATTTCTCCATTTTGGACACAATCTTGGTATCTCTTTTTTCAAGACTGAACAACTCTTTTTGATGTAAAAGCCCCTTCATCCAGTTCAATACCTGTACATTTTATAAATAGAACAGTGTTTCAAAAGGTTGTAGCAATAATGAGGACTTAGCCTTTAACCACAACCTTACAGGCAATACTTCAGACTAGATTATGTTTTGCTTGTCGATGCCATAATGAGATTTACAAGACAGTGTTCCTGTTGTTTCTGATAGACTGTTGATTTAACACAGATTGTCACATGGTTCAATACCAGTGTTTTCATCTTACGATTGGAACTGAAAGGGGTCAAACAGTTCAATGTGTGATATTTGCAGTGGATACAATAACTGACTGGCAGCATACAGGCTTTCTCAAAGTTACTTCACTGTATACATTACATTACAATTATTACAATAATATATAAATAAGGAAATATTACTTGTTGATGATTGATAGTTTAGCAATCATGGGAAAGGTATAAGCCTAAATAATCCCTTCCTGTAGCAGTCAAGACCAACAAAGTTATCTGTAATTACTCTGCTATTGTAAATGGCCAGGTAATGGAAATGTTCTCTATTGGCTGATATAGGTTTGCCAACATCTTTGGTATCCACTCAACACATGATTTGTGTAAAATGTTATACCAACAACAAAGTACAATGCAACACACAGAGGTGTAACAGTACATTACACACACTGCATGGATGTACAGTACATGTTAATAATTATACTACATACTGTACACTTTGGTGCATGCACGCGCACACACACACACAGAAACATATTTGTCATTGTGAGTATTGAAGTGCCTCAACACTTAAAAAAAACTATTTAAAAATCACTGCTCTCTCAAAAATAGCAGTTGGTGGTCTACCATACAGCTTTGAGTGATGTTTTGATCTCACTTTAGAATATCCACTTCAGGTGGACACTTAAATTTCTGAAATACCCTACTACTTATTAGGCATACTTTTTTCAAATGTATTGTATTACAAAAAATCAAATGTGTAGGCTACTCATTATAGCAGGACAGTTGTAATTCATTAAATATTTCGACTGATGAATTACTGATACAAATTATTAGCCCATTAAATTTATACGTAGATTTTTCTTCACCAGCATACAGATTATTAAAATATAAAATGTGTTTAAACATAGGCTACTGGATTCGTTAGAGAAGCTGCAGTCGTGGCTCGGCGTTTCAAATAAATAAGCAATTATCCTCCCTGTTTGTTAATTACATATATTATTTTGACATTAATGAGAGAGTTTCCTACCTGTGCCTAGGGTAGTCAGCAGCATTAAATTGTTTGAGCATTGCAGGAACAGCTGAATGGTCAAGTTTTGTCTAACCCGCTTCACGCGACCTTTTTTCCCCCAAGAAGATAAAAAGAGGTGAAGTCTCTTTTTGGGGTTCTCGGCTACAAGCGTTAATATGATGTTCGGTCTAAAAGCAATAAAAGTCCTAAAGCTTTAATTATTCCGCATGTCGATGATGTTAGGACTCTGTGGCTTTCTGCAGCTGGACCATCAGCGCTTTGCGTTTTCTCCAAGATTGTCGTCGGACTCGCAGTGCCCGTGCGCACCATTAGGAGGCAGCACTCATTTAACTGAAACCGTCAGTCATTAAAAATACTGTAGCCTGCATTCAAGTCAAGCTTAACTTCAACATAAAATGTGTTTATTTTTTGGTTTGTTATATGTAAACTAAATAATAGGACTGAACTTTGATGAGATTCATCAATGCTGGTTTTGACAAAATGTCCATTTGAATACAAATCAGCATTTTATGGTTTGAAAATGGCTCAAAACGACATGTTTGAAAGCATCCAGCCCTTGGTGATAAGTGTACGGTTAGAACACTGGTAATTCATGAAACATAATAATGATAATGTTAAAGGGTTCTGAGATACGCAACAAAGTTGTGTTCATTTGGATTATGTATCAGGCTTATGTCTAGTACCACATACATGGCGAGTCTCTATAAAATTCTTATGGTCTTACAAGTATTACCAAATCGCCTCTGTGAAAAGGGTCCATTAGCCTCTGGTCGCTCTCAGAGAGAATGTCCTTGATACAAACCTAATTATGCAGTTTGATATTATTTTAATGAATAGTGCAAATGAAATGCATTGTTATGAGCTAGTTGCCTCCTAGCCCTACTAACAATTGAACATAAGTGAACAAGCAACAGACCCAACTGTGCTGTTCAGATTCTTCATAAGGGACACATTAATAGTCCAGATGTTTGAAATGAGTTTAGTTATAAAGTGTAGTTATAGAAACAGATAAGAGCTTAGTCCTTACAGATAAAGACTAACTGCCTAAAGTAAAAATTGCTGAAGTACCAGTACCGGTACTATGATTATCCATTGAATTTGAGCTTGTTTGACATGAAGGATATCTTGAGTCATCAGAAATTAAGCTTTTCCCTACATGCTTACACTTACCCGGTTTGGGACATAATTCTGTAAAATATGGACATTTCCATGTAATTGTATACAAAACCAGAGTATATGCTTTCATTAAGCAGCTTCAGCAAGAGCAGAATTGTTTTGGTAACTACATTTGCTGATGTTTTATAAACAATATGATTTGTCACTATATTGCAAAATGATTTAAGATTTTTTAAATATATATTTACATGATAATTCATTACACAGAGTAGACATACATGTTTTATGACATTGAGAAGAATTGGCAGTTAGGCTACCACATTTAAACACCTTCTCAGTGTCATTGTCATAAACCACTAGATTATGATTATATTATTTCTGACAGTAATTGCGTTATGATGTAGGACTGCCTGCCTACAACCTGAAAGGCGGTAAACAGCCTGTTATATCAAACACATCTCTTTCCTGTCCCTGCTGTACAGTTCCTGCTGCATGCTGTCTGACTTACACTTTGCTACAATATCTCCTCCTCCACTGTTTAGTGTCAACAAATGAAATGACACAGCTCACAGTTACTGTAAAGCAATAAACATATGTAATGTATGTAATTTATAGATATTCAGATTATATTAAAACTTGTTCAGATCAACTGATCTTCAGTTGGTCATGTAGTTATGAGGAATGCAGCTCTGCACGCAGTATTAAATAATCTCTACTTATCTACAGTGTCTTGTTTTCAACTTCAGTCAATAGTTTCCTTCCAGGTTCAATACACCTGGACTGGTGTCTTTTTGTATGTGTGCATAAGAGGGCACAAGTCTCCTATGTTCTGCCAACTTTGAGAATAAAAACATTCCAGAGAGGTGAAAACAAATCAGGCCCTTCAACCCTTCTCATACTGCCAGGAGATACCAACCATAGAACACATCAGAAATGGTGTAATCATCAACTCATACACTGTGAAACAATATAAAACCAATGGTGCACCTTTATTAGCCATCGTGGTAACAAGCAAGAAAAATATAATTGACATGTACCACGGAGATCAGATGGAACGCCATCTGACAAAAATAAGCAATTAGCAATTAAAAATATCAATATTTATTGGTTTCAATATTTGGGTTCACTAATTTCACCTTTATTGAAATGAAAATGTTATTTGTCATTGAATATAAAGTAATATTTTCCAAAAGTTAGAAAAAATAACAATTGAGATATTGCAAATTTAAAACAAAAGATGTCAGGGCTTGTCATGGAATTGTTGCAACGGACTTCACTATATGGCCTGTTGGCAGGTGACAGGGATGGTCAGGTGGACTATAATTATTCATACACTATTATGTAAGTTCGGTTACTACACTATTAGTGTGAACACAAAGTGAATCAGGAAAGTATTCACAGAGCTTCATTTTCCAAATATTTGTAACTTTTATGTTACAGCCTTATTTCCAAAATTAATTCAAATAAAAAAGTGTGCTGAAATGTCTACACACAATACCCCATAATAACAAAGTGAAAAACGTTTTTTTTAAATGTTGGCAAATTTAGTTTATATTTTTTTTAATTAAATTTAAAAAATCACATGTACATACAGTAAGTAAATTCACAGCCTTTATGTAATTACTTGAAATCATAGGCTACACACAGCCTATACCGAAATATAACTGAAACTATAAGTAATTACATTTGAACATGTCTCGATTGTATATTGATTATTTACCTACAACCAGGAGCTAATACTTGCGCTGAGATTGCATAGCTAAAAATAAACCGATGGTAGCCGTGCCGTAAGAGTCAATGACCGAAGTCTTCCTACGACGTGTTGCTGTGAATGTCCATGAGTGGCCCAGTCAGAGCCCAGACTTGAAGCCAATTTGAACATCTCTGGAGAGATCTGAAAATGGCTGGGCACAGACGCTCCCCATCCAACCTGATGGAGCTTGAGAGGTCCTGCACAGAAGAATGGGAGAAACTGATTATTATATTATATTGCCTACATTACTGAAATTTACGATTACATATATTTTTTAAGTTAATTGCTCCTTGCATTCAAGAAACATAAAGCAATATCATGAAATATTTGTGAATTACTGTCTGTTCAACGAATTATACACAATTCAATATATTGACATTGCCTATTTTATTTTGAAGGCTCACTCATTACGTGACGATAATAACGTCATCGATAGTGTTGCTGAAAGAACACGTGAGAAAATTCACAAAAGTAGGTGTGCCAAGCTTGTAGCATCATACTCAAAAATATGTGAGGCTGTAATTGCTGCCAAAGGTGCTTCAACAAAGTATTGACCAATGGCTGTGAATACTTATGTGCATGTGATTTTTTTTTTTTTATAAATACATTTGCATACATTTGAAACAAGCCTTTTTTTCACTTTGTATGGCACTTGAAAGTTGAGGTGTGAATCAGTTTCAGTTTGAATTGCACTATGAACAATCAATTATGTTTACACATTTTATTAAATGGAACTAGCAGGATGCACAGGAAGATAACATGCTAGAGCCCCCCCCACACACACCACACACACACACTGCTATATCTTTACAGGTACATTTTGTTGCTATGCTACATAATGAGACGTGAAAAATGGGAGACATCTAAGCAGCTTGATTTCAGTGGCTCAGGTGAACATAGTCTTGCTGTCAGAAGACTCATCTGCTTTGTTTTGTGAAGAAGTTATTTTTATAGAAAGCACCTACTGGCTGCACTGACTTGCTTACAAGCTTTTATGCTAAACCAGGTATACACAATATGCTAAACCGGGTATACAGGATTTAATCTAATTTATCCTATTAGACAATTGTTGTAATATCGCCTATTGTTTTAATTTCGTTTTTAAAAATGGCAAAGGAAGGATAATGGTTGGATAACTTATGAATGATTGATTTTCCAGTAGAATACAATTTGCTTGCCTATAACCCACTGTTAGTTCTAGGCAAGCAAATTGTATTCTACTTGAAAGCATAGGGTAAGAAAAATTGCCAAAATAATAGGCTAAACAATATTTTTTTCCAGTCTGATATTCCAGTAGGGAACAACATTTGGAACAGAGAATATGCTTTTTTATGTCATATTTAATTTTGTTTTAATGTTGTGCTCTATTGGATTTTATTGTTCTCATTACGTGTGCTGTACAGCACTTTGTGACCTCTTGTCTGTGAAAGGTGCTTCATAAATAAAATCTATTTACTTACAGAACATTTAAAAGATAATAAAGACAGCCCTCTATTTTCCATGAATTATACCTTGTATACTGACTGAAAATTATTAACTGAGAATGAGGATGTTTGTGCCAGCTGCCTGCATTGTTTCATAATTTGATAGTGGGTGTATTTATTTCATTGTTATGAAAATGTAATCACTGTTATATCACTTGCTGCTTTACTTTGTATCAATAATTTACAAGCACCAGGATCCATGGAAAATAACTGTAATAATTTAACATATTGTTATTATTATCCGCATTTGAAAAACGAGTGTCATGCTTCCTGCTTGAATTTGTAACTCAGCCCTTTCTCTCTCATTTCACGCCACTTCACGTCCGGCCTGTGTGTTTCTGTCTGTCCCACTCTGAGCAGTTTGACCTGTGTCTCGTCATCATCAACCCTTCTCCTGAGTATTTCTGTGTGTTTCCCCTTCACGCCATATCAGTTTGTTTCAGTACATCTCTGTCTTGTGTCATGTCCCAGCCAGCCCAGCCTGCACTTTGTGTTTGCATTGTGTTTAGGGCTATTCTGCCTGTCTATTGCCTTTGCCTCCTCTCTGACTGCTGTGCCGTTTTGTACCTGTGTACTGAACCTGTGTCCTAGTAAAGACTGCTATTCTGTTTAACTGCAATCACACAGAGTCGTGCTCCTGTTTTGTGGCCTGCTACTTATAGAGCCATGCTCACTGCATAGGCAGTAAGGTAAGCCCTACAACAGTAAAAGCTAATCATTAATTTATTTGACTATCCATCCACCTCTTCACCTCTGGTGTTCATTAATGTGGGTTCAATTATTGTGGGTGGCCTAAACAGCAGACCATAGGTGTTTATCAGATAACGATTTCATGTTGTTTCTTTTTTGACCTGTGCTTGTAAAGCTCTAACTGGTGAGAGAACAGATCGCTATTTGGAATGCGTTTTGGCAAGGTTATTTTCGAATGAACAGCTTGATTTCACTGTAACACATCTGTTAACGCAAAGTGTGGCCTAATGTACTATAGCAACAGCTACACATTCCTTATTTCTGATAACCTAGTTAAAACATGTGACTACTGTAATAAAAGCATCAAATTATGACATGTCCGTCCTAATATATATATATATTTGATTTTGTGTAGGCCAGCCCATACAAACGTGATCACAAAAGATTAGGTTATTAAATAATGTAGTTTATACTAGTAATTACAGTAAAGCCTTATGCTTTCTAGAATATCTTGCCATTTCTTACATTTTCAGCCTGCAGTTTTCTATCGCCCCACCAGAGGGAAGCACTGTTTAACACAAATGCAATGGTCTTGGTATATGGTAAAAGCTTACGTCTCAATCAGAGATCAGAACCATTTTGCAAACTTTATATGTATTTTACCCTAGTCTGCATATCCTAAAATACATGTAATGCCGGGTATCCACTACACGACTTTTTTGTCTCTCACGATTGTTACCATGTCAGATTAGACGAACATTGTGCGATA
>JAODUH010026739.1:0-23753 GCA_027564835.1 Typhlichthys subterraneus
ATGAGGCTTGTCCTCCTTGTGGAGGGTGTCTGTCTTCTGCACAACTGTCAAGTCGGCAGTCTTCCCCATGATTGTGATGTCTACTTAACTGGACTGAGAGACCATTTACAGTCTACAATATTGCACTATTTCACAATATTCTAATTTTCTGATATACTGAATTTGGGGTTTTCATGAGCTATAAAGCGTAATCATCAAGATTATAACAAATACAGGCTCCACTTTGTGTGTAACTAATCCACGATATGAGTTTCACTCAGTTGTCAATTGAACTATTGAAATTACTTAACTTTTCCACATTATTCTAATTTATTGAGAGACACCTGTATAGTCAAACACCCAAAATAAAATGTTTATATACGTATTTTGTATTTCCTGCTGATATGTGGATACAAACAATGAAACAATGTGATAGTGATAAACAAAGAGTGTGTAATCCTACTGTGGCTGGTAATCGCCGTTTCTTACAGATAGGCCTGAATCTTGGTAAAACGTCAGAGGCCCGGAGCCTTGAGTTTTCACACTGGATTGGGGCACCACCACATTATACAAAGGGTTCTCAAATACGTTCCCGAAGGGAAGGCGTGGTGGTAACATTAACGGAGGTGAGAGGGTATGAGGCAAGATGCTGGAATATGTCGCTGGCTGGTAGTAACCATTAGGCGCTGGGTTTTCCATGACAGCATGCAGCTTCTCCTTCTTGCAGACCCCAACACTCATGGGTACTATCTTGCAATGCAACTCTGAGACGTCCACAGTATCTACTTCACTGTGAAGACACGGATCCGTGTGGAGGATTCCTAGACCATTACTTCTCTGAAACAAAAGAAGAACAGGCCAGCTTACTAAACGGTCCAAAATCCACTTGATTCTAATTGTAACTATAGGCAATAAGACAATAGAGGCAATGTAGATACACACCAGTAGCGTCAACCAGTCTTCTGTCAAAACTGGTTTGGGGATTTGGGGGTAGATCTTCTGTTTGATACTGTAAGTAACAGGCCATACACTATATTGAGCATACATTGCACACAATGTAAACACATATTAAGGTATTCAACTATTTTCTGACCATGTCCACTTTCTGTAGCAAAGGAAAGTCCCCAAGGACAGGAAGACAGAGGTGAGGATGAGAGAAACGGTAAGCACCGTGATCATCTTGTCACCTGTGGAATTAAAGCCGACATGATGAGCATGTTGGCTGAGCAGTTTGGTCATTTAGCATAAGGCTTTCCTACAAAGCAACGCAGAACAAATACAAGTAAATGCATTCATGTGCAGGCATGGGTTATGCGTCTTCCTCGAGGATGCGTATATCCTTTGTTTTCAAAGTATACAGTTACTGTGTAACTGCTATAATTGAAGCATGAACCTTTGCTGACCCATTTGGAGAAATGTGTTCCGTACTTTTGAGCAATCCTAACTACTGGGATCAATGGACAGGCAGGCGCCCCTGAGGTAAAGCCTCACTACACCTCCTTCATAGTGACATACTGTACCTGGTTGATTCATGGTCACTGTGATTGAGACGTCGCCACCATCTCCTGCTGATGTCAGTGCCTTTACTGTGAATGTGTAGGTGCTGATTCTGAGCTCTCTTGCCGTCAAGCTACAGGCTTCAGGGTCGCCTTGAAGCAAAGAGAAATCATTGATTTCATTTGTTGAAATTGATTACAAGATGATTTAGGTTTTATTTGGAGTTATATTTTTCTATGATGTTATACCTTATACCCCCCCCCCTCTCAAATATAGCTTGTTAATGGTTTACTGCACACTAATATTGTTAATTAGGTGATCATGAATGGTTACACAACACTCTCACTTCACAGTTTAACAAAGTTCATTGGTTAAAATACATTCTGTTAAAGTCTGGTGTTAACATGAAGAAATATAAAAATCTCCCCCAATGTTCTGCTTACAGGCAAGTATAGGCAAGTCCAACTATGAAATAATGTCGTCATACCTGTGCTGACATTTAAGGTCATGTTACGAGTCTTGACATGTGAACTGTGTTCCGTGTAATACATGATGTAGCCTCGAATGAAGGCAGTCTGGTTTCTTGGCGGGACAGCAGCCCAGAATACCTTAACATCAGTGCCCAGCTGTTCCCATTTCTTCAACTCAACCAATTTCTCTGGAATTTCTGACCAAGAAGAACATACATGGTGTTGAAACAGCTTTCTATAGTTCTCTCCATGTACAGTATACGACAGTAAAGTTCTAGAACAATGTCCTTACTTAGCTCTCTAACATAGCCCTTTCGTTTCTCCAGGAGCTCTGGTGCTCCAATGGTGCAGGCATATATTGACAGTGAGTACCTCACCCCATCTTTAAAGTTGTCTTCATTTGAGGCAAAGTAAACACAGATACTGAAACTTTGTCATCATGGTGTACAATCAGCATAACAACAGGTGTCTCTTGTGCATACCTGATACAATCCTGGCATTAGTTGTAGAAACTTTCAGCCACTCCATTGTACACTGACCAAAAGTGACACACCAGTCCACTACATAGCCACAAGTGGCAGCGGGACTAGCGGACCAGGAGAGGTCGAACCCACCATGGCTGCCACTGATCTCTGAAGGCTTCATCTCTGAAAAAAGTATTCAAGATGACTCAGCGTTTACAACTGGCTTGTGCTAATCCAATTAAGGTGATGTTATGAGTATGTCATGGGGAATTACATTTAAACAGTTAAACATAAAGAGACCCACCTCGTCTAAATGTCACTTACCAAACACAAAGCAATGAATCATACAATATTTGTATTCTGATAGCAGAGGTAGCAATAAGAACTGACACTCCTGCCTGAACATTCCTTTTGCACATCTCATCTTTATTTGTGTCTGCAATTACCCTAGTGGTTAAACTCTGTGTTACATCATATGTGGCTTGGGTCTGAAAGGCAGATCATATCTTCCAGAGTGCTAGTCCACATTCCTCTCTACTCCTTCCCTTACAACGCTCTTATGCTCACGCTGGTCTCTACCGCTCTACAACTACATGTATCTTTGTCCACACTTTAAAGAGATTTCATAGGATAAAAAGGATAGATTGAGTCATGTATATATGTATTCATTATTTTATATTGAATTGAACCAGGAAAGTCTCACTTAGGTAGCATCTCATTTGCAATAGTCTGTGCCAAGACAGCAGAATACTACATATACAGTGTGTCTACAATATCATTAAGTCCTATCTGTAGTACCAGAGTAGAGTCTGGGGGTGGTGACGGCTGATGGAGAAGAGCTGCCATGTCGATTCCTGGCTGTAACGGTGATGATATGCTCCTCACTGACCCTGAGGCTGAGAGCAGCACTGTTATTGGGAGGAAATATGATCTTCTTCTGCCTTTCTATGGCAGTGGCCGTTCTCCAGGTCACCTCATAATCCAGGATTTGTCCATGACTCTGGTTGGCTAGTAGCGGCTGTAGAAATACAACAGCTGTCAGTCAATTCTAGTTTAGCTCACATAGCATATAATGTGAGCAGTAAATACAAAGACAAAGACTTACTTTCCATATTATTATAGTTAGTTTTTTCACCATCATCATCCATACATCTAATGCCTCTGGAACTAAGGAATTACAAAATACTTGATGTAAAGGTCAAAAATGTTGCCGTTGCTATCAGGTCATGTAAAATAACCTGATAAATGATTCAACTCCTATAATGTAAGAAGTATTGTATTTGTACTCACTATCGCCTTGTGTGTGAAAGGTACTTTGGGCCCAGTCACTCCATGTCCAAAAGGGTTTTGCTGCACATCGTACCTGCACTGTGTATTTCTGGTTAGGGATCAAGTTAGGCAATACGGTATATTTGAGGCCAACTCCAGTGTCATTCCTCTGGAAACACAAAATACCAACGTCATGTTGATTCAGCTCAGGAAAAGATTTGAATTTTGATTCTTTATACAGATGTATTGTCAATGTGTACTTAACCATATCCATATTGCCATTATAATGTAGCTTTATTTTGCACTCTACATGTAGGTTATTGTAGTGCATTATGGACCACTGCCACTCCAGGCAGGCATTTCTGGCATTCACACTTGAAGCAATAACCTTCCCAGGAGGGTACATGTGTACTGAAACACAAGACAACAAACAGCTAGCTCCACAAGGCTCCAAATAGATATGATTAAAATTATCTTTAATATGTTTTACATGTTAAGTACACTCCTCAGTTTGTCTCCAGAATGAAATACATATGGTTCACTGCCCCGCCCTCAAAAGCCACAATTGTGTTTCAGACAAATAAACAATGAGCCAGGGTAGAACATGTCTATGGGGATGTCAAAACACAAAGGAGTATACCTTTAACAACTCCATTTAGCTAATTAGATATTTATCTGTGAGAAATGTATTCTACCTCGTTCAGCCATGTCTGAGGTGTCTACAATGCCCACAATGCCAAGTTCATTTTGGGCGGTTAATGTCCAATTCTTTTTCTCTCCAAAGTTCACCTGCACATTTTGTCTGCAACTACACATGTTGTTCTTCTGGCAAGGTGAACTACACTGCCTGAAGGTAAGACAGAATAACAAACACCTTTCTGTCAGGCCTAAAACATATCTCCCAAGTCCACACTCAGATAATAAGTTTGATTTAACTGGGACCTACCTTCCAAGCAGGTGATATACTGTTGATCTCATTCCTGACAAGTGTGTGTCTCTCCCTTTGTTCCAAAGACATTCCACTGATTCTAGGTCCCGTGTCTCACACTTTAAATCCATGTCTGAAGGCGGGTCTGAGGAGAGAACCCCACCAACACATACACACTATGTTACTATGTTAGGAACTTATAGGAGACCTGGACCTGAATCTAAACAAACAATTCCATCCATGCTGCTCTCAAGTGTAAAATGAGCAATACACAAACATTTACACCCTTACATGTGTCCTAAGTCATATTTTAACCCAAAATGGCTTGGACAAGGTAGGCATTCCACCCAGTGTGTTGTATTGTACACTCACAATATGGACAGTCAATTTGCTCAATACCTAGACATATGCCTAGAATAATATTTTTAGTAGTAGATGTCACCATTTCTCCACCTTCCACCTCACCACCATTCCAGCCCACCACCCAAATAAAAGAACAACATACAGAAGGCCTACTACATCCATGTTATCACAGTTTACATTGGCATCTATACCTCTAGGTGGCAACATACATTTATTATTTTCATTATACTGCCATCTAGTGGTATATCAAAGCCTCTTACATATACAATATCATACTGTACAGTAGGCTAAATTACAGTATTTGTGCGATTAGAGAGTGGGAATATGTTCAAAATCTGTGGGCCAGTATACTTACAGCCAACATAAACGCAGGCACCAGTGCCAACACCACATAAAACATTAGTGCAACTATAAGGAGAGGGGTTCCGCAAATGAGCTGTCACAGCGTAGACACCATTGCTGATCTTGGTAGTAATCAGTTCATTTGCTTCATACCCCATTATCGTCATTTTTGTGAATTCCTCCCCGATTCCCAAAATGCAGCAGAAGGAGAAATTCCTGCCTACTTCGAACACTCTGTCCTTTGGAAACACCTCTGCTTTTAACTGTGCTGTGGGTAAAAAGTAAATACATAATAATAATTATATTGCCAAAGATATGATCGACTAAAGATGTTAAATATAGCCTGAAGAAAGGCTCCCATTTTTCATGTGTTGAAGTTTAAGATGAGATCCATGAATGATGTCTATGAACATTTTTTTTATATATAAAATTTTGTCAAAATTACATTTTGGTGGACATTCCTGCAGTCTGCAAGAGGCTTCACAGTTTGTGACATGTGACGCCATTGTGTTGTGCAGTGCACATCTTAAAGTTGTATCTGCTTTATCAGCATATTGATGATGCATCTGTCAGGTGGATGGCCTTGCAAAGGTGAAGTGATCACTAACACGGTTTGTAACATATTTGCGAACAGAATTATTTGAGGTTTTTATTGTGGATAGCCAGAGAAGATGTCTTCTTCTACTTCAACTCAACTTCAAAATGGGATTGAAAACCACATCGTTTAAAATTCTGTTCAGTATAAACAATTTTTTGTGTTTACCAGGGATTCTCTCAACGTATCTAATTTGACTTGTGAGGTTGTTGTATGGGGAACTGAGCCTGACTGTATAATTAGCGCACTCAAACGGCCAAGGCGATGTCCAATTCCAAGAATGTGTAGGTTCTGTCGGGTCTGGGTTGACAATAGCGTCCTACGAAAAGCCATAATAACAAGTTACTTATGTTTTAACAGCATTTTCAATAATAAGCATCACGTCGTCATAAAAAACAATGATCTAGTAGTCTGCTCTAATTCCTGCAAATTACATATGAATCTAACAAAAGTCTTACATGATGTAGGTGTACTTGCTGGACGTTATCTGTTAATATAACTGCCACCTCATAAGTGAGAACATATTTTTTTCTGGAGCAAAATGGATCATCTTGCCATGTTAGTAGTAACATCTGGTCAGGAAATTGCATCTTCAGAGTCACATTGCGAGGTTCACACTGTAAAACATCTGTTAGGCAAATATTAGGATATTCCTACCAGATTTTCCACATCTGTTCAAATAAACTCGTACAGGATAGTACAATGCGCGATTACAAAAAGCAAAACTGGTTTTAGGAGATACTCACCCCTTTTACGCCTATTTGTGTATTGTGCGCTCATTGTGAAAAAATAAACCAATATAAGGCAATTAAACACTTTCATTATATACCTCTAAAGATCAAAGCGGCAATTGGGATGGTGCGCCAAAAATTGCTTCTTCAAGTGTATTTTTTAAACAAATATTTTAAAAAGATGTTTAAATTACGCATCAAGCCTGAAGATTAAGTCTCACAATTTACGCCGTCTTCCTGAAATAAAATCCCTCCAGTTCGTCTTTGAATTAATTTATGCGACTGAGACCAGTATAGGCTAATGCTTGCGAAATCCATTTGGACTTGCAAGCAGGAAATGGAGCTCTGCTTTCTGGTAACAACAAATGAGTCAGACTATAGGTCTCATCATTGAACTCTTACTCAACTTATTTTATTTTCTTAAATCTGACTAAAAAATGTTGACCTATTAAGTCAGATTTCATATGCTATGATAGAACTAAATGTATTGTATTTTCAATGAATATGTTAACATAAACATTCCAAACACAAGTTTGCAAGTTAAGGTTTTTACAAAGTTGAAGATTCTCCATTCTGATTTAATAATCATGAGAATTATGAACACATTCTATAACTTATTCTCAAGTAAATAGAGTTAATTCAATGATAACATTATATAAGGGTATGAAAAACATGTTAATTGAAATGAAGTTATAAGTACATTTAACAAAATTGTGCTCAGGTTTTCTAGATTTTTCTAGTCAACAGAACAACCAAGTACAATTATCATATTACAAAAATGTAAGACAGATAAGATAGGAAAAAACACTTAGTGTCATGATGCTCAATTAGTAGCCCGACATGTATAGTATTACAGTGTTCTAAGATAACTGTTTTTCCATCAAGCACTTTACCAAATGGCATGCTCAGTTATGCAAGGACATATTTGTGAATTAGTCAGATAAAGAAACTTCACCCGTAATGTAATTATTGCCCTATTATGTTTGTATGGCAAATTTACAGTCCCACATAAAAATGTGTGCTTTTTTGAGTATTTATAAGCCAAACAATATTGCATATTCTAAAATGTGTTGTGTGTGTCTATTATGGCTGTAGTAGCTACAACTACATTATATCTAATTTGAGTGAGCATTTAAATATAGTCATTGTACACACAGAACATTTCTACAATTTTCATTGGAACTACCGCCCCCGATCCCAACTCTACCACCCCCAAAATATAGATTTTTAGCTTCACAAAATATCAAACAGTCAAACAACACAAATGATATTTACTGTTATATATATTCAACCATTTCAATCAGAGGTTGTGGCAGGGCAAAATCATCAAAATAATAATTAACCCCTTATGAAATTATCTGCATTTGCTTTTAAAGCATTTCTATTGATGGGTTATTAGAAAGAACTAAATAAAACCAGAGGTGCCTTTAAAATTGGCAAGCAAATGTTTGCTAACATATTCAGTATTTCATTTGCATTGAGTGTGCCGCAAACATTTATGTAACAAACAGTCTGAGGAGGTAGTTCTCGGCGAACACACATTGAAGGTTTGAATTGTTTGACCATAATTTTTTTTAATGTTTACACAATCACAAAATGTTCATCACAAAGCAAATGCATTCACCACAAACTTTTGCCATTTCTGAACGCACCTTACTAGACAATACCACAGAAGCTATCAGTCTACAAACAAGCTTCAAAAGAAGCTGCAAAAAAGATTCTTTTGACAATCTATGAACACAAATCAGACAAGTCAATGTCCTCAATTAAAGTGCCATCCCATATAATACTAAATTAGTTAGTGCTAAGAAATGGCTAATACATTTGACCAATACGGCACATCATTTTGAGTGTTACATTAAAGTCGAGGGTTACACATTAGGAAAAGCTTAGCAAAAAACTAAATGTTCAGATAAGTTTATATACAGTATATATAAAACATTTTACTCTAGATTGCAGAGGACTTGTTCAGTAATTCAATTTGTGAATAGTGTAGAATAGTGTTGAAGAGGTCAACGTGTTCATGGAAAGGGATCAGATGCTGTAAAGTGACTCAGGGTTCAAGGCAGGAAGTGGTCAGTAGGGGTGTTTCTGGGTGGCCTGGATAGAATGCTCTCTGCCTCTTCATACATCTACAAGCCAAAAGGCAAAAATATATTTGTGAACATGTTGGATTCTTGTGTATCGTATATCAGTTCACACTCAATTCATAAATGTACAGAGCATATGTTTCACAGAAATAAACATATTTCCCAAAAAAACTAACAAGCACTGTCACTGCAATTCATTTTTTACACTTCTCGCAAGTCAATTCACTCCTCCCAGTGTGTGGAGTGTTCTGCATTACAAAACGTCAATTAGAATGAAGCCTTACTGGTATGAATAGTACATCTTGAAAGAGCTCCTGCATGAAGAGGCGTGAAGGCAGGCAGAACATATAGCGAGCCAGCAGATAAGAAACCTCAGAATAAAGACGCACAGGGGAACTTTATCCTGCCAAGGGAACGCATCACAAACACAGCATCTAAATATAGTGTTCTCCCTGTCCTGTAGCTGCTAGAGTATAAAGCACAGTTCCAGGAGCATCCTACATGAGCAGGCTGGTCTCAAGGTTCTTTTCTCCTGACAAGGACAAACAGCTAGGGATCAATATGTACACACACTACAGTGAGGTGGAAATAGCATGTGGAACTGCAAGGCACACAGGGCTTTGCCTTCTGAATGGTGCTTTGACTGTAGCCTGGTGACTTACAAACATAGCAGTGGGGAAATATATCGCTGTGCCACACAGTACAAACTAGTTATTCATGTGAGATGGAAATATTGGATGTAGTTGCATCCAAAAACCACCAGGTGGCTCTAAAACCCCATATTTTCACATAACTCAGGGCTCCTTCCCACTAATAAGTCATTAAGTATGACCAATTCCCTGACCTTTCCTGACTTTCATTGACAAATCAGATTTTCCAGGACCTATAATGTACAGAAAAACAGGTCACCAGAACAATGTCTGTGTAAAAGGCCAGTATGGCAACAATAAACACATTGGAGAGAGCTGTTATGTTATTTTGCATAGGTACTATATAAACATTCAGACCAATTATTTTGAGATTTGTTGAAACGTCTCAAAATGTAATACCACATCTAGTAATGTTGATGAATGTCAACTAAAATATAAACATGCTGCAAACATGCTTACTGGATAATCCATGAACTGACCCCCAACATCAAACCCTGAATACTATATTTGATCTACCAGACATGACCCACAAAATAAATGCTGACAAATTCTGGTTGAAATCATGTGTTATTGTAAACTATTATAAATAGTTAACTTTGGTAAATTGCTGTATTTCCCGTTGCATAAATGTACTCTGTAGCTTCCATATTTTGAATAGGTAACATGTTCTTTAGAATCTCCTGGTGGCTCTGTCATTATTGAGAGACAAATCAAGGCAATGTATTTTAATGCATTTTACACCTAATAACAGATTTTAGCTTTGAAAGAGAATTGTAAACATATAGAAATACAAGTAGAATTAAGACAATATCATATCTACCAAAAACGAATTGAGTGCTGCATTCCCTCTGAACCCTGGGAGATGGTATCACTCTATCAAGAGAGTTTGGTTTGCACCATGACCTGAAGATGCTTGGTGATGGACTGCACCTCTCTGAGAATGGGGGCATCTCTGTTATATCAGATAAGGACAGAAATAAATGACACAAGATTAAATGGAAAAACATTTAAATGCTTAATTCATTCAGATATAAAATGAATCAATACAGTATACAAATTAAGTAAATATATAAAAAAACAAATTAAAGTATAGATAAAAAATAATTTAGTTGAGATTATGAAACATTAAAAAACTATAAAAACTTTGCCACTGTGATGCATTCTTAATGAACAGCTTTGCCTTGTGAGGCCACATGGGTGTCTGCGGTCTGAGATGCAGGCCAACACAGCCAGGCTAACACAGCCAGGCCAACACAGCCAGGCTAACACAGCCAGGCCAACACAGCCAGGCCAACACAGCCAGGCCAACACAGCCAGGCCAACACAGCCAGGCCAACACAGCCAGGCCAGCACAGCCAGGCCAGCACAACCAGGCCAACACAGCCAGGCCAACACAGGCCAACACAACCAGGCTAACACAGGCCAGCACAGCCAGGCCAGCACAGCCAGGCCAACACAGCCAGGCCAGCACAGGCAGGCCAGCACAGGCAGGCTAACACAGCCAGGCCAACACAGCCAGGCCAGCACAGCCAGGCCAGCACAGCCAGGCTAACACAGCCAGGCCAACACAGCCAGGCCAACACAGGCCAAAACAGCCAGGCCAACACACTAGAGACATCTGTGGTCACTCTGCTCCTGGAAGCCTGTGTCCTCTGAACCCAACAGCTGAGGAGACACAGCTCAGTGATGCGGAGTTGGCAGCACGCGCACACACACACACACAAAGCGGATAGTTCACATCTGAAATGTACATTGTTGATGCTGTTGTATTTCACCAAAAAAAAAAAACTCAAAACAACCGCCATTACTGAAACATGTCTGTTCTGTCCTCCCAGAGAGGACTGGTCCTCTTCTGGAAGTATGTCGTCTCTTTCAGTTTGGAAGTATAATGGTGCCAAAGGCACATTATATGACTTGAATATTAAACAATAACAATGGTTGAATTTTTCTGCACTGCAATTTGACAAATTTCTCAACCTGAATTGTTCAACCTGACCTTGTAAGGTTGATTAATTTAATGGGTTGAATATTACCTACTGAATAACAAATATTGTATTTTTAACAACAATATTCAGAAACAGAAAAAAGCATTGTTATTGCTATATCTATTTTATTGAAGTCAATGTGCACTGAAGACATTTGGCACTATATACTTCCATAGACATGCTATAGTAGCAGGGCAAAGTCCCAGTGGAATGAGTTCAGGAAGTGAGGGTGGAAGATGTGTGAGTGAATTAGCCAGTAGTCAAAATACTATACTGTGTGTTACCAACATCCAACCCCTGCCAGATCTACAGATAATGATTGCTCCTTTTATGAGAATGCAAGGGTGAGTCATTATTTCTCCAAGAAGTGGCCTTAGGTGAAGTAACTCAAAACGCTTGTGTGGACAGTTTAGGCTAAATCTGCACTTATCAGAGGGGGTGAAGAATGTGTGAATTGAAGGACAAAAGCCATAGATTTTGAATTGAGGGCCAGGAAATCAATTATTAAATAAATTACACATCACTCAGCTTTTGCTAAAAAACAACAATACAACAACAATAAATAAGAGAGCTACAAAGTTGAAAGGCCAAAAAGAAAAGGTAAGTTGTATGCTGTGGGACTACAAATGCATTTCAAACCTTAATTTAGCTAGTAACAAGAACCCATTAGTAACAAGTGAAGACATAGGGCTTTATCTTCCAGACAACACAGATGTATTGGGGGTGCAGAGGAAGATATGTCAGTCAAAATCAGGTGGCACAGTGCTGCTTTGTTGACAAATAACATCACATTTTGTTCTAGTGTCTCCACCTGGTCAGAACACGTCTTAGTGCAGACAAAGTCATGTCCGCACTAAGCACAGACATTCAAAATCACACATGCCAATTGTTTGTGGTGGTCTATTTTGTGAATAATATAACTACTATCCTTGATGGTTTATAAGAGGTGTCATGTGTACACTTCCTGAACAATCAGTGTCCTATTACAAGAAGCTTTTCTATCAAGCTGGTCTATACTTTCACCATTCATTACAAAAGTGACAGTTTGCCTTGATACAGTGCACTGCTTTGAAGGGAATGAGAGGAACTGACTTGATTGGCCGTACTTAAAGACAGTTCCCACAACTTCTACTGATAATGTATTCATTCCAGTCCAACCATTTTGAACCTCCATTGCTACGTCCTGACATGAGCAAAAATGTGTTTGCCACACCAACCAGCAGGGCCCATAGTATGTCCTAGAGCAGTTTAACCTTACCTAATCAGAGTCCAGGAGAAAGTCCATGAATGGACAACCAAGCACAGTCAGCTGTCTGTCCTTGGCATGACCCAACTCTAGGTTGGCATACATCTTACTGCTGGTCCTATAGCAGTCTTTGTACAAACCTGTGGAATAGCAGACAAAAGCAGATGTTTGGATACTGTGGATATAATGCACGATCAGACAATGTTTAAAAATGTCAATATAAAATCCTTAAATATGTATAGAATTTCGATTTGGCATCATGGTGCTCTTATTTTTATCATTATTCTGGTGTAGATTAGCATTGGGCCACTGGAGTGGAGAATTAATCAACATTATGAGGAGCTTTTTCAAGGGTAATGTTGCAACGTTAGCTATGCTAACACATTATGTTTTATTATGAGTTTCATGGCACATCCATCACAATGCACTGTAGCAGAGGTGTGTATCATAATGGACCACGTGCATGAACTGCAACACACAAGGAAGTGGATTACATCTGAAATTGAATCAATATAACCATGTCTAGTGATATGTTTGGACTGCCCATTTGGCTTGCTCTGCACTGCACTGTTTAAAATAGTGCTCATTCCGCCTCTTTGTGCCACCACACGTGGGTTCTTCAACGCTGCACAATAACATGACAGTAATGGGCCATACATACTGGATGCTTATTTGCGTAGCTGTTCACACAAGGATCCCATTCATTTATGGAGCGTAGAGCTTGCAACAAGGCAATGCGTATGCAGTTGCGTCAGGTGAAATACTGTGCATGCGTTGATGTACATGTATAATGCTATTCGGCATGAATATCATTATACATGAACCTACCGAAAACTTGCACACACAAAGAGTGGATGGTGGTACATTTGGATGAAAATGTAAACGCACTCTCATTAATTTGCTGACCCGGTCTCCCCTACCACCTTTTTTTAGTTGGTCAACACAGCTGGTGAATGGTGGTGTTGTCTTCTTGGCAAACACAACACCACAATGTACCTAGGCACACAATGAGAATAATCATATTATTTTTTATGCATTCTTGTACTCGAAGAATTTTCTTTTAAATAGTCAAACATCATGTGTGCTTCGTGTGACAATTCAAACGGTATCTAAAAATAATTATATTCTCGCCATTGACTACCATACATATTTTTCCAAACTAAGGTCCCATAAGTGACTTCGACGCTCTATAGCCTCTTATATTTTCAGTTCGATTAATTTATCTTGGTTCCTATTTAACAGGCTACAGGCTTATACGTTGTGATCAAGGAACTCTCAGAAGTTATTATATTAGCCTATAGGCTACTGACACACCTGCCGGTACATATGTAAATGTAATATGATTTTGTTAATCAAATAAAAAATCCGGTGTGAAACTGAAACTTGCTTTGTTTAAAACCGTCCTGTATCCAGATACCCCTTTTCTTTAGCAACGTTGTAACTTTTATGAGAAATCATTAAAACTATATCTGACTCAATACACACTTTTTGAAAAACATTAAGAATTAAAAATAGAAACAAACGTGATATTGCAAGGAAACATAGTTTAGGCCTATAATTATAACATTACAGAAAATTCGCAGAAATAAACGATCGATGTATAAAAAGTAGTAGGCCTATCGGCAGCCTTACATGTAGATCATTTTGAAAATAGAAATATCATAGGCTAT
Organism: Typhlichthys subterraneus; assembly: GCA_027564835.1. NCBI lineage: Eukaryota > Metazoa > Chordata > Actinopteri > Percopsiformes > Amblyopsidae > Typhlichthys > Typhlichthys subterraneus. The sequence continues at coordinate 14,280 of JAODUH010026739.1, forward strand.
ACTACAAAAGAAATAGAAAGAATAATCGCAGCCGCAAAATTGGTAGATGTTTTGTAATAAAAATGATAACTTTGGATTTTGAAAATATAATAATAAATAAATAAAATCTTTTTTTTTTTACGACGTCGCACTTTTCACATCAGTGAAAAAAGATTACGCAGATTTGCATTTGCTCCTATTCGTCGTTTAGGATGACGTGTCATAGAAGTGACGGAAGCTTTCACTTCGTCCAAAATGGCTTACCAGACTTTACAGCAAGAATATTTACAAATTCCTGTAGTAACCAGAGCTTACACAACCGCATGTGTCCTCACGACGGCAGCAGTGGTAAGACATGTACACTCATATATATTTTTTTATTTAATCAGATTGTTAACATGTTTTATTCAAAGGGGTGACACGCCGTGTTTACTTTTCATTGGCTTGCTAGGTAATCCGTAGCCAGCAAAGCAGTTACGGTACCGGTAGTGTCAGCCTTCAGATGGATTTTCAAAACACTGCGAGCTAATGTTATCTGTGTCTGTGTTTTATGTACATTCGCAATTACCGTAGTTAGTGACCAAATTGATCTAAGGTGTTAAGGGTTGTGTGACACGCAAGGAAGGCACTGTAGCAGGTGTCACTGAGAAAATATCCATATATCATCATTGTACAGTATAGGTATAATGACACAGTCGTGTGTGTGTAAGAGATTATTATTTTTCTTTGGCCTGCTCAACTAGCCCTCACCCTAGTACATCACAATATTACAATAACAGTTATTATACACAAAATAATAATAATAGACTAATAATACTAATATACAAACTACCATATTGAAATATTTACCCTAATAGTTTGTGATATCTGTCAAATCTATACTATATTATATACTGTATACTGTACCGTATGTCCAGTCCACAGCTAATCTTTGTTTCACACATTACGTGTTTTATGTCATATCATTTGTATTCATTTATCATATCTTGAGTTTAATTATTTATAAAATCTTTAGTATGAAATATTGAAATTTTTTGATGCAAGTTGAAAATACTGTATGTATTTACACATTTTACTGTCACATTTTTTCTATAGCAATTAGACCTTATCACACCGTTTCAACTATACTTCAACCCTGATTTGATTCTTAGGAATTATCAAGTAAGTAACTATTAATAATAAAACTACAGTATACGTCTACCAGCACACCAAATAACAAAGTTCAATTGGATGTTGTTTGTCTTTACAGGTATGGAGACTAATAACAAACTTTCTGTTTTTTGGACCTGTTGGCTTCAATTTCCTGTTCAATATGATTTTTTTGTATCCTTTCGATAGACATGTTCTATGTCAGAGGTACTCTAACTGTTGGTCAGGACTGTAACAGTAAACATTTTTAGTTAAAGTGTAACTTCACCTTAGCTCTGAGCCTGACTCCACCTACTACAACTTTTGAAAAATGCATGAAGGAACTGGAGGAGGGGAGGGGCTGAGAGGGGGACCCACATTAACATTAAAGATTGTGTAAAGCAAATACATAGATTTACTTGGAAATACTTTTTTTAGAAATCCATTCCTTTAAACATGTGAGAACACTGTTAACTATATGTAGTATTGTATTGTAGAGTGAGACTGTTAAACTGTATAATTTCTCTGTTCAGGAATTTTTGGGAGAGCCAGAAATGGTGGACTATATATGTAGATGGTCCCCCAGTTTGCATACCCCTCCCCGTAACACCACAAAGATATAAAAGCGTTGGAATCGGCTCACTATTTATCCTGCTCCAATGCAAGTTATTAGCCTACTAAATAATTTTTACAGCTTACAAGTCCATAGCTAAATCACTCACTGTCCTTTAACAATGATTTTACAGTCTGATATGCCTTCATTTAAAAAATAAGCATACAATGTGGTTGAGAGTCAATGTGCATTTTTTGAAAGCTACTAGTTTAGTAGCCTAGCCTACCTGCCAAATCCAGTCGGCATTATTGTGTTCAAAAATTTGCATCCAAATAATTCAACTGTCTTTATGTAGTACAATCCTCTTTCCAAAAGACAATATAAACCACATATCCAAATGAAAATATCCAATCCAACAAGCTGTAGGCTAGTTTAACTTGACAAGAACAGCAGCTCACGGCATCTGCAGGTGTCGTGCCAAAGAGTGATCTGCTAAAAAGTGGTCCGTTAAAAATTGATTTCTGCCCACACGCAGCCCTATATTATAACCAATCTAAATCTTTTAACCAGTATACATTTATTTAAAGTGAAAACACAACTCATAAAATGCACGTCTACATTTTCCAGTCAGTGTTCGGCTGAGAATACCTTTTTGGCACAACACCACGGTATGGAGTTTACGGTTGAACATGCGATCGTCGCGATGGGTGTAGTTACAGCGCCTTCTGCTGACACACCCCCAGCGCAGAACAGATAATGCTGGTTATATTTTCACGCTTTTGAAACTTAAATTTATAAACTTGGCGACTTTTTTATTAATTCAAATTTGGCTCGGTGGTTAATATTACCTTTTTCTGTGTTGTGACAAGCTCAAAACACAAATGTATGTCTGCTTTACACAATCTTTAAGGTTACATTTGAATTTGATGATGTATGAGCGATCTGAGTGTACCGCTGAATAGATAGAAGAGATCTCTTTCCATGGCTCTGCTGACAACCAGCCGGGTCTTGGGGTGATTTTTTACATATAGGTGTAGATCAGTTTTCAGTCCAAAAAATGCTAAATAAAAACTGGTATATTTTGTCAATATGGCGCGCATATATATATATATATATATATATATATATATAAATGTAAATGTAAATAAAATCCATATAGTTATATGGTCTCGTAACGCTATTACTTTGTTTACAGTTCCAATATTTTGCTCACATTTTAAGGTGCAGTTACACTTTTAAATGAAAAATAACCTTTTTGTTTTTTAAATATATTTAATAAAATGTGGATACATTCAGTTATTTTATATTTTAAACGCTTCAAAGAAAGTGGAGTGTTCTATATAACCCTGAAATGTTGACTTCCTTAGCCAGGTGTACCCAGGTACCGATATTGTCGTATGCTGGAGGAGGGCTCCTTTAGAGGGAGAACTGCTGACTTTGTCTTTATGTTCCTTTTTGGAGGGCTTTTGATGACCGTATCCTTTTATCTTTCTTTAACCATTCCCTCTCCTGTCTTCTCACTGTACATTGCAGTTGATCAACATTGCACATAAATCACAGCCGTTCTAACCATTAATTAGTTTGTGTTATGTTTAGTGTAGTTTTAGTCAATTTCTAGGTTGGCCTTTAATAAGCAATTAGATATTTGGCATTTTCGTAAGCCTGGTGTTCCTAGGTCAGGCCTTCACCATCATGCTGGTGTACATATGGAGTCGGCGCAACCCCAACGTGCGCATGAACTTTTTTGGCCTGCTCAATTTCCAGGCACCCTTTTTGCCGTGGGTGCTCATGGGATTTTCATTGTTGCTTGGCAACTCCATCATTGTGGACCTACTAGGTAAAGCCTGAATAAAGATGTCAGCATAGTGCCTTGTACAGTAGGCCACAATGGACTGGCTGTTGTATTTCAATGTTGTTTGTCACCTCCAGGCATTGCTGTGGGTCATGTCTACTACTTCCTGGAGGATGTGTTCCCCAACCAGCCTGGTGGTGGTAGGTGGCTCAGGACCCCCTCCATCATGTGAGTGCACAGTTAGCACTTTACTTAGTCAAATGACAGAGAAACCTAGATGCCCAAACATTGACTATTGATTCTCATTCTTCTCAGAAAAATGCTGTTTGACACCCCAGAGGAAGATGGTAATTACAACCCCCTTCCAGAGGAGCGACCAGGAGGGTTTGCTTGGGGCGAAGGCCAGCGTCTAGGTGGCTAGCTGCGCCGTCGCCTCCACCATCGATCACCAGGTCACTTCTAAGGACATTTCCTCAGAGACATAATGGGATGTTTCTTTTGTTCTGGACATGTAATGCCAAAACCCCAGAATGCATTTGGAGATATGCATCTGTTGTCTTTGTATATGGCTTGCATCACCCCCAAAAACATTTGATGTGAGATTGCTGTAAGAACAGAAGCCCAGGGACCTTCGGATGAGGAGCCTTAGCAGTTTACTTGACATAATTTCAGAAAAATATTATGCTCAACAATGACATCAGTACATAATGGATTAATTCAGATGCCAAGCTTTACTTATTTTCCTTTTTTTTTTTTTAAGAATAAATGTGTGGCAACTTTCTCGTTGGTCATATTTTGTCATTTGTGGTTTCACTAGAAATAAGAAATTTCTTTGTGCAGTCATTTGTAACTTCTGTAAAACATTTTTCCCTTCCAGGTAATTGTTGTTTAGACAGCACATAGGAACGACACCTGCAAGTCAGTTGGGCCTGAAACAAACAGGATGTCTGCCCGTTTTACTGAAATTAAAATCAATGTTCAAGTGCTTATTCCAGTTTTAGGAATTAGTTGGCAAAATAATAATATACATCTAGTCTCACCAAGTAAATAAAAACATTTATATGTATAATTACTATGTCATTGCACACATTCTAGGCAAGCACTAGTAATGTATATACACCTATCTTACATTGTGAACACTGGTTCTTCCAAATTAATGGCACCAGTTGAAATGTGTCCTACACATTGCTTGGTCAACATGTGGAATTATAAACGAGCTGTGGGTATAAACTATGTGTAGGTTATTGGTAAAAAGCAGTCCATGCACGGGCCTATTTTACAATCACTTTGAATATGGAAATAATCCAAAGTAGAAACAAAGGCGGTAATGGCGTATTCCATTACAATAAAACTGTTCTTTATTTAAGAAAGTTCAAAACTAGGCCTGACAGTGCCTTGAAAGCAGCAGAGTCCTTCTTCAACCATTTTGTCTTCCCTTGCATGGCTTCAGTGTTATTGGCATGGTAGCATGTTCTCTCCTTTCCATCTTCCTGCCAAGTGTGGATGCCACAAATATGTTGAAGGATCGACGTCCATCTGCATTTTAGCTCCTGCTCACAACAATATACATGTTATGGACATAATTACCTGTTAGAATTATAGGCATGACACTTTCTTTGAAATACCGTAAGTCACTTCCATTACCTGTACATTGCCATCAGAAGTCTGACATGACCACCAGAAATGATGGGTTATGGATTTAACCCATGGCACAAGTTCTGTGTTGTCTTTGTTCATCACTAATTTTCCCAACTTCTCCTGCAGGCCTATAAAAATGACAATATTCATAGACAATATACAGCCTACTGCCTATTTGAAAAATGTTATCCAAGATGTTTATACAAGTTACTTCTATAAATCTTACATTTGGTTACATGTACAGGATCAAATTTAGGTGGATTGTCTGGTTGGGAAGGTGGATTGACTGGTTGGGAAAGTGGACTGTCTGGTTGGGAAGGTGGATTGACTGGTTGGGAAGGTGGACTCTCTGGTTGGGAAGGTGGACTGTCTGGTTGGGAAGGTGGACTGTCAGGCTGGGAAGGTGGACTGTCAGGCTGGGAAGGTGGATTGACTGGTTGGGAAGTTGGATTGACTGGTTGGGTAGGTGGATTGTCAGGCTGGGACATCTTTGCCCTTTTCCTCACTGGCTCAGAGTTTGTGACCGTGGAAACCTATTCATGACACAAAACAACAAAGTAAAGTAATTTAAAATTAGTGTAGTCAGCATAACATTTTTATTACTTAATTACTTTTTCTCTTGCTAGACAGGACAGTGAACATAGACAGGAAGGGAGTGGGAGAGATACCAGGAAGGATTGTGAAATGACTCAGGCTGGATTCAAACCCGGGTCTCCCAAGGCAATACGGTAGGCATGTGACGAAGGTCTGTCCCACTCGATTCTCGAACTCCGCTCCCTGGTAAAGCAGCAGGTCAAATTCGATGGCATGGGTAACTTGCACATCTGTGAGGGTTCCATTATAGGTGGGGGAAGCGATCTGTCTGTTCTGTGTGCGCAGCACATTGTGTTCCTACACAGCACTTACTTGTAAATGGAAAAACAAAGTGGTGCAGACGGCTAACCTGATGTGCTAGGCTGGCCCTGGGACTTGGGAAGCCACCCACTGAAACGATTTGGAAAAAGGAAGGCCCTTCATTATGGGATGAACCTATCTATCACAGGCTATGGTCACAGCTAAACCATGTGGCGCGTAGCCGTCAGTAGGACGCTGACTGGACCTCGAGCCTGCCCAGACTGATACTGGCAGTGAGGTGGGGCTGGAGCTGGTGAGACCAGGCAAGTGGATGCTTGGCAGTGTGCTGCTTGTTCATCTGCACTTGGCTCTACCCACTGGGCTGCTCCTGCTTCCATGTTAGCACTGTCCCTATCTGTGGCAGGAGATTCACTGACTGCATTCCGCCTCACTGCCGAATACAGTTTCAACTTCACGTTAAAATCATTGACAATTATTGGGACGTTATTTTCCATTTCACTAAAATGCCAGAATTAGCCAAGTTGCCTGTGGCGCTGTGCATGTCTCTTCCTCATGCCATGTTCTCTTAATATATTTGTAAATGCATGAACAATTTGTTGTCTAGTAACCCTACCTAAAGTTAGTCTGTCTTTTTATCTATATATATGTGCCGATCATATTTACACAGATGCGATCTAGCGCCGTAGACTCGGACTGTAGCTAGCTAATTCTAATGGTAGCCTACACTGACCTGAAACACGTCTGCGGTGTGTGTGGACATTATTCAGTTCTTGAGAAGACATTCAATTTGGACTTGGCATTATATTGTTCATATCACTGAATAGTAAGCTGCAAGGGTTGTTTATATCAGTCTTGTTAAATGGATGATGCCATGTAAAAGTGTAAAAAGGTGAGATGTAAATAAAAAATCCATTCAAACTAAATCTGTCTGAATCAAAACAATCTAGAGCCATGAAATACATTGTGATGGCTTTACTATGAAAATTGGAACCAGTCAAGCTTCTTTTTTTTTATTTGCCTAATCAGATTTGGCCAAGAAAATGCATTTGGTGAATCCCTACGCTTAACCATAGGCCTACATCTCCCTCTGTTGATTGTCAGTAGACCCTTCTCACAATAGAACAAAGTACAGGAAGGGAGACATCCTTGATCGATTAACAATCAAGGATGTTGTCGTTACACTGATTTAGAAAATGAACTAGTCGCTAAAAATATGATTGTGGCTGTTGATATACCTTGACATTAGACACATCCATCTGGGGAGCCTTCCATTGAAACTGTTTTAAAGGGCGGCAGACGCTTTCAAAAAAATACTTGGCACGTGATTGGACGAATCTCTGATCTAGCAGAGCCTGTTAAACCTACTCTTGAAGAAGAAAAGTTGGGAGAAGAGTGAAAACATATTTTCCATAGAGAAAAGCCTTTGCTCTTCTAATAAATTGTAATAACAATTATGCTATGTTGCATCATCTACTACATTAACCTCTGCGAGGCCCGCCATTATTGTATTAGTTGTTTTCAAATTGCCTTCATCACACCTAAACCTCGCCCACCAGCTAAGAGTACGATGCTGATTGGCCACACACTAGGTTTACCGGCCTGAAACACAACGATTTCAAGCCGGTAGACGTCATACTGAAGCTTGTGAGATCAGGATGGTCTTGAGAGGCTAACCTAGACAGCCAGCCCGCGAAAATGTAAGTGTGGCAACCCCTGATTAGCATTTTCAATACGGTCCTAATATTTCAAAATTGTGGGTGTAAATATTGCATTAGAAGGATGGTATATCATGGTATATTCCTTATATCATATATGTTATAAGGAAATGTAAAGTTCAGAAAGAGGAAGCAAATCTTAATTTGAAGTCACTGAGAACATACAGTAGAGTGCTTGATTTCACCTTCTGACACAGGTGGCAACAAACCAGGATTACTATAAGGGCTGAGGACTTGGGGAGACTAGGGAAATAGGAGTCAAATAGTTACCTCTGGTTGCGGCCGGTTGTCAGGTAAGATCACATAGGTGGTAGATAACCCTGGCACTGTTGGCTGCATCAATGCTGTGTCTTTTGGTGGAACGGAGGAGATCACAAACTTAATTGGAATTGAATATAAGGCAGAGGGTTGAAGGAATTGTGTTCCAGGACCATTCGTTTTTTTGGGAGTAGGCTCAGGCTCCACAGTAGGTACTACTCGAGCAGTAGCAGTAGTAGCAGTAGTAGCTGTAGTAGTAGGTCTAGTACTAGGTACTAGATCTAAATTGTCTTCACCTTCTCTCTGATTCGTTCTTGGCACCTGAGTGAGAAAATACAAGCACATTAATAAGTACATTAATCATTTTGTGGTGCAGAACATTTAATAAACACATTTACATTTCAGCATTTAGCAGATGCTTTCATCCAAAGTGACTTACAATATCTGCATTTGTCAATTACTGCTAATGTCACGAACAAATTATGGTAAGCAAACACTGTTAGAATAATGACAGCAGCATGACAGATTGTTCGTTGGGTAAGCATTTGATTTTCAATATTTGCATTCAAATATAAATCTTTTCACTTGCATGCGTGGTTCTCCATTAAGCACTACTTTTCTAAAATAATAATTTTTTAAAAATGACATAAACCCAATTGATTGCAATTGGCTCTGTAAGAAGGGGAGTGGCCTATTCCTTCAACACACACACACACACACACACACACACACACACACACAGTTATTGTAAAATGTGGAGAGTTCCAAATGGATCCAAGTTCCTTACAGAATATTTATGGATGATTACGTCTGCCGGCCAGCTAAAATGAATTGAAGCAATGGCAGTTGTGTGCAGTATTTATGTAATAATGTCTTTTGGACTAAATATTTTACTGGATTGGGTTGTCTGGAATGGACACTTGCCAATTTAAGAAGATTGCTTTTGACTAATCAAATGGGTGGAACTAGTCGCCATGGATGAGTAGTTACATTGGTAGTCTGACAACAGTGTTGTCTTCTGTTGCGACTGTATCTTGAAATTAGTTCAACTGATTAGTCGAATCACAAGAATCTTAGCTTTCCACAAATGTGTATAATGAACTCGACTCAACAGCCATGCATATCCAGAAAGCCCCTGCATACGGTCCTGACAGCCCACTTGGATTTTAACATGCGTTTCATATAGTCACCCGCACCCCCAATGTTTTGGGTATTCACTATTAATTACTAGCAGATCTTAAAATCTTGCTCGATCACAGCCTGTTTTTCAGTAACCCTGCTAATCAGCAGTATCGTATACACCTTTTTTTAATGTAATGATTATAAAGATTGGGTAGTGTAATCCAGCCTAAAGGTGAGTGTCCTTTCACAAACTGAATCACAAAATTCACCCAGCCATAAGGTAGGTGACTGCAGTGTCCTTTCACAAAATCCATCCATCTTCATCCGCTTATCCAGTCGGGTCGCGGCGGCAGCAGCTTCAGCAGGGGACCCCAAACCTCCCTTTCCTTAGCCACATTGGAAAGCTCTGACTGGGGGATCCCGAGGCGTTCCCA
>JAODUH010026759.1:2979-18313 GCA_027564835.1 Typhlichthys subterraneus
GTCTGCCGTGTTCCATGTGAACGCAGCATTAGCACTCAAGCCCTGAACCCTCACAGACTTCAGTTACCGAGTGTCCTACGCAATGGATCAAATGCTATAAATAGCATTGGTCCTAATGCGACATAGGACCAATGGAAAAACATGTTTAGGGGCAATAACCGCTCATGCATTATCCAAGCATTTTCCTTAAAGACTAGATAATAGGTTTTTGCAAATACTCAATTTATTATGTTTGTCAAAACAGCATAATTAAGCAGAAATGCACATATATTAAGTCTGTGATGAGGCCTTATTAGGGCTGTCACAGGTGAAGTGCTTGAGTGTTCTCAACTTCTCAAGCCATTTATGCCCCCTTACTGTAGGTCTGCATTTATGCAGATTTTGCCCAAGGGAAAAATTATCTACAGATCATTTGTTGTGACGTTATACAGAGGGTCAGTGTTATGTCTCTACTGGTTTGCAAAGCTAACTGGTTTCCTTATTCGTGCATGTGGTGTGCGCTCAATTTTTGTAAACCAACCAAAACAATATTCCACAAAGTTTTCCATCATTACTACATTTGCAAATAGGCATATTGATGGGTATTACATTACAGCCCTCTACAACTCAGAACTATTTTAAAATGAGTCATGCCAGATTCGATATTATAATAAATTAGAATAATATACCTCAAAGTGGGTAACGTGTCTACTAAGCCATGGGAGAATACTGAATAATACTGAAATTATAATATAAATGAATTGCATCATTATTACATTTTTGGTTGTTTTAAAGCAACTGGTTACATTTCCAGCAAGGATGCCACAAAACGTTTATACAAACAATTTATAAGGTTTCCATAGCAAAATTGCAATGGAAACCAGATGAAAGCCCAGGAAGGTTATACTTCTATACTATTTCTCGGGACGAGCGTTCGCTGTTGATGTCCAGCAGAAGTAGCCAATGGGCTTTGAGACGGCCCTCAACCGATTTAGTGGGAACGCGCATCAAAGTCTGAGAGTCTGTGAGGGTGGACATTGAGATTGGGTCAAAGACTACGTGGGCCCACCTCCCAAATAGCCATGTATGTTTTCAGGCCGCAACAAGCTGTGCAGTATGTGTGTACACACTGCCTTCTACTGGCCTGGCACACATACTACAGCGTTTTCACTCGCTATTGCATGAATCAAAGCATCATCGTGTGGACATGGTCTTAGTTCTGACTAGACGCATCATAAAAGGCCTACACCCTTGTTGCTGCCTTGCCTTCTTCTCCAGCTTCATGTCGAGCTTCAAATCAATGTAGACAGGCTGGTCGTGGGCAGTGAAGTCCAACGCCTGGAAGGTCTTCAGCGCATCAATGGCCGGCATGTAGTCGTAGACCGCCCGGGGATAGAACTTCTTGACGTAGACGTCGTCCACGGGGGCCCACGCCGTCATCCCATAGGGTTTGTGTCTGTTGGTATTGTCGATCACCCTTTTCTCTTTCTTCATCTCCTTCTCCACAACCTCCTTCTTCCCAAACTTCTTTACTGCCCTGCCAAGAGAAAAGGCTCATTTTTAATGCCTTCAAATCAGAAAGGTGAAGGTCACACACTCAGCACTTTGTAACACCAGCAATCAGACTCTCCCATCTATCTACCAATGGTTGGAAACCACTGGTAGATAGACTGGGGAAGGTGGCTTTTGTTGTGTGACCAAACCAAAGACTTTTAAATTGAGGTAAAGGGAGGCAATGTCAACAGTAGCATCCTGCCTCTGTCAAAAACCCAAAACAAGTTTAGTTTTAAAGCCAACATTAGTCCCACACTCTTAAAGCCACATTCATTCATATATTCCACATTCACACACACAATTTTAGGTTTGAATTGCTTCTCAAATGTCACAAAACAAAAAATAAAAAAATCGTACTCACTTGACGGCAGCAAACGTCCTCACAGGAAGCAGTAGCGGTGCATTGTGTGAGATGCTTGAGGACGTTCCCCTGTTTAGCAGTTGTCCCTGGCACCCTGCAAAGACTGGGTATGGAGAGATAAAGTAGCTAGCTAGAGAAGTAGGACGCCGACGTGTGACTCAAGTGGCAAAAAACACCAGCAGACAGACGTGATCGGCCAAGAATCAAAAAGGCAGGAAAATGTATGGAGTGCACGCATGCATCCACGCCATGCACAGAATATCACCAGGGCCTCGTCACAAGATAGGCTACATTATGTTTTTGTGAGGGAGCTTAGAAGAAAACCATAATTCTACCCATCTACTCTGAACGTTTGCTGCCAGTTACCATGAAATGCATCATTCTGGTTCACCTTCAAATGAACATGTTCTGATATATGTCCACTCAAATCCTCTCAAAAACGTATCTGATAGGCTATTGACCTGTGATCTGTGAGTCCTGGTTGGTGAGGAAAGGGCAAGAGATTATTGGAGACAAGACATCACAGCCACTATGAGCAGTTGCCATCGCGCAGACGGTTTAGGGTGTCATCCTACGAGCCAGTCGGACTTGCAGATCATTTGTACCTGCTACCAGTACTGCATTACTCAACAAACTGGGAAACCAAAAGTTACCTAACCTCTGTGTGAGAGGATAGACGCTGCTCCTAATGGGAATATTACATGGTGAACTTTGACTGGGTGCTTGGGCGTTCATGATTGTTGGTGCTACTGTTGATTGCTTTGTTTAATGTGAATTGTGTCTGTCTGACGTTTATTGTATGGCACATGATTAAGTATCGATACATCTATATCTACAACGTGACGTCAAACTGTTCAGCAGGCAGCTGTCTCTCAGCAAGCACTCCTCAGTCAATAAAATAACAAGTTGTGTTGGCCTGATAACAACTTGTGTCATTCAGTGGTATATATCAGGTGTAAGAATGAGAACGAAGTTAATGAATAAAGCTGGAAGCAGCGACCAGCATCCACGGGCACCGTATCGCACCTCCGAGTAGCTACCGTACCGCCGCTGAGATGGTGCATTGTTTGGTTGCGTCTGTGGTACTACCGATGGGATTACACATTAACACGTAACATAAATCAGAAAAGATGTTGATTTGACCTTGACCGTAGTAAAATAACAAATATTGTGGAACTGACCTTTCAATACATTCCTCGTACAAGATGCCATGACTGCAAGTTAACGCTGTGGGCCCGTGTGGAAACAACGACAAGTGAATAAAAGGTTCCGCCTAAAAACGACTAATTCTGACATCGAACGATAAATAATATCAGCGAGGGTATTGAATAAAGTGTCAACAAAACAACTAGCATGTCACATAAGGGTCTAATGCTGGTGTTATGCTTATTATCAACGACATTGGCAAATGTTAGTTTAATCATGTATGGCATACAAATTCATGTAAATGCGTAATAGGCCTATGTGCACAAAGAAAAAGAAAAAGTATTATTGATTACGATCAAACAAACCACACATTTTATTTGATAATTTCCCTCCTTATTTTTTTTTTTAATAAACAATAGCTTGATTTAACACAATTATATATCAAATACAATAAAAAAAACACACTAGAAAAGCACTGCAATTAAAGCTCACATTCATCGCAAAACAAAAAGAGAATTAAAATGTATAGTTTTTTTTAATTAGCTAATGACGTAACTAGGGGGAAACCAGATGGGCACTGGCGGAAGCCATGTTTGTTGTTCTTCCTTCTGTCTCGGAGGCGTTCGGGGTTTGAACGGCTCCAGATCGCTGTCTGCATGTCTTTATCAGCTTCACCTCTCAATCTGCCACAACGCCTATGTATGCAGGTAATGTTTCTGGGAGTGTGTTTGCCTGTGGCGTGCGTCCTGTGGCCGAATACGTGTGAAGTTCTCTAGTTTTTCACCCCGAGTGCGACACGCAGGTCGTCCCGGAAAGAGAGCGCCTTGCAGCCGCCAGCCAAACAAATCCAGCCCCACGCTTCAAAGTCGCGCAGCGGATTACCGACATACTCTTTGACAGAAGGCCTTGTGTGGCACTGTTGAAACGGAGGCGCTGTCAAATGCGTTTCGTGCTTGTTACTTCAAGCAGCTGGGTCACACGCACCTCCTCGCAGTGAGGCGTGACAGCTGGTGGGAGGTCAAACTAAAGTTGTCCGGGACAGCAGACCCATATGTGGCGTGTCACTTGTGACTCCGTTACAGCAGCCGTGCAAAGTGCAAACTTGTCTATGGCTCTGCCTTTTGCGGCATTTGCGAAAAGGTCTGGAATATCTGTGTACGTAAAGTGATAGATGTGTCTAACGCAGCCAACCCATGAACCAAACCGTCAAATCTACAATTTGTGTTGTTGTAGCTAATAATGTTGTCTTTGTCGGAGTTGCTGTCTACTGGAACGCTTCTAGACTACAGCGTGCGTCGCTATTTAAACCAAGTGTGTCCGAGTCTGCCTGCACAAAGTTTGTGTAAACACGTTATGCAATTAGGCTGTAAAACTTCCATGGTGCATGCATGCAATAGTTCCTTGTTATACAGTACATATATTGGAAAATGTACTGAATGACATCATATAGAGTCATGCATAGTTCAAGGATAATTTAACAATGTATTGTTGCCCTTCTTGTGTGTTCTAACATATTTATTTGACAAGCGCAAGTTGCACAGACCTAAAACCAATCTGTCTTCTTTAGCCTGAAGCATTTTGGATCAGTGGTTGGTGGACTTTGGTGAATGGTGACTGATGTTAAGATGTTAGAACAGACGTTTGTAGTGTAGAGAGCATCATATACACCAATCATCATCATCTGTAGAAACATTATCTTTATTACCAGCAATGATCCTTTTGAATAGATCGATAGAGAATAGAGAATGGGTATGTATTGTATATTTTAATGGGTCTTTATATTTCACATTGTTGTGAACTTAAGGGTGGAGAGAGCCATGGCAAAACAAATTTCATTGCATTCTACTGTATTCTACTGTGGCAGCATATGACAATAAAGTGAATCTGAATCTGATCGCCTTTAGTGAGTGTTGTTTATAAGAGTCTATGCAAAATTAGTATACCAGCTGTTCTTTAGGTTGGTTTCCATGGATGCCGGTTTCACAGACATGGGTTAAATCCATTCCAAGACTAAAACAAAAATTCTATGAAGATCTCCATTGGAAAAATAGTTCTTAGTCTAGGAATGCTTAATCCATGTATGTGAGAAACCGGCCATACATGTTTGTCTCCTCCTTATGAACGTTTATGTTTCTGCCTTATGAATGCATTCATTCACTTTCTTTCTCATCAGCCAGTGTCTTTGTATCTGATGGCAGAAAAGTCACACTTGCCCCCTATAACACCAAAATAATTTAGAACCATTGCATTTACGATTGTATCGACATGTAAATGAAAGATCTCTCGTCACTGACTGCTTTGTCCTTCTCAGGGGTTAAGCCTCCCCCCACACACACACACAAAACACCTGTTCTCGTTGCAGATTATCAGGTATGCCAAAGGAAAAATATGACCCTCCAGATCCCCGTCGATGTTACACCATCATGTCTGCAGAGGAAGCAGCCAGCGGCAAGAAGTCCTATTGGGCCGAGCTGGAGATATCAGGTGAGTGTTATCTACCTACCTATGCTGAACTGCTCAACCTGTGATGCTGTCCAGGCTTTTGTAGAATCTAATATAGATGTGATTGGGTAATTCAGACTGTATTGGAATATATAGATGTGATTCACTGTTATGGAATACTATATAGTTACAGATCGATGTTATTCACACTGTTCAGGAATATATAAAAACATGATTAAGACTGTTATTAAATATAATGAAGGATAAGGAATTAAGGATATATTGGAATGAATGTGTATTATGTGTATATAAATATACATTGCATACATATAAACATGCTTCACTGTTACAGACTGGAATACACATTAAAGGCAGGGTTAGGTTTTCTCAAGAACGCTTGCTAACTTGGAGCTCAAATCAAAACAATATTCCTCTGCAGCGCCGTCCCACGAGTCATTGAAACGCATTGTGAAGCAAAGCAGCTTTGTTGTTGTGAGCATTTGTCACATTGTTCCTATTTACGGAGCCAGGACTGTTTAGATTGACTGGATAACCTTTTCAGCACAGAACGGTAAGCTAGTAAAAAGCAAGGACTGTATTTGCTTACATTTAGCTTCCAATAGCTGATTGTACCTTTAAAGGTGCATGAGCATGCCTTCCCTAGTGCAGCTAACCCTGGTGGTGTGTCTGTCCAGGCCGTGTCAGGAGCCTGAGCGACTCGCTGTGGACGCTCACCCACCTGACGGCACTGCACATCAACGACAACAACCTTAGCCGTCTCCCGCCTGACATCGCCAAACTGCCACACCTGGTGTACCTGAACCTGTCGTCCAATAAGCTGCGTAGCCTGCCCATCGAGCTGGGCAACATGGTCTCTCTCAGGTAGGTGGTAACAATGTTCCTAGCCACTCGCGCGTATAAACAGAAACTTAAACTTAGACTAGACTAAATGTAAGAAAACACTGTACAGTTATTAGATTTCACCCTTTTTTTGCAGATATGCTAAAGGTTCTTCCTTGTAGATTTGCACAGTTCATTTTTAGTTACTAGTAGACAATGAATCAGTGGAGGATGTTCCAGATGTTTATTCCAGTAGCAGTTATTTGTTGTTAGTATTTTCATATGGTTTCAATATTCATACAACTTAATGTTAACCGTCATCTATTGAAATATATCTTCCTCTGTGTCTGCATGCTGTTAGTTCAGTCATGTGGTCGTTGCCACGGAAACATGGCCTTGGCCAGCACCAGTAACAACAGATAAAGACAAACACTGATCACACACTGACACTCACTCAAGGTAATAGAATAGAACATACAGAATAGTTAATAGAATATACTGGTATGTAAAGCATGTAAAATATCTATGGCTACATAGTTGTCAATAGTAGTGTTAAAACAGTTTGTTTCCTAGGGTTAAACATTGTCAGAAAATCTATATTTATAAAATACAATATAAGGAACATGTTCAACGGGTTAATGACATTATTCAATAACCAAATCGTAGGGGGGGGGTTGTTAGTTTGTTTTGTAACCCTGGAATACAGCCTTGCTGCTGTAGTAGCATCAAGTTGTGACCTTAAGACCAGCGCCACCTGGCGGTGACATTTGGCGGTACATCAAGGAATGATCTTAGAATAACGTTTTAAACATAAAGAGTGTTTGATGGTGGAGTTCATAAAGTCAGCAGAGATTCAATGCATGTTAATGTGCTCCTGACCTTGGTGTTGACGCATGTCAGACGCCTTAAGGCCTTTTCAGAGAGCCGAGTTGAGCGCAGATTATCCCCCAATTAATTCCAATGTAACAAACAGTTCACACACATAATATTGGTTTAACTAAGTGATCCAGCATGAAATACATGCTTGAAAATAAGTGGAAAACAAGGAAACGTTGACATTCTACACCTACAATATCAATTGTTCCTCCATTTTCACTTCCATGTCTGGCTGGCTGCCTCGTTTCTATTGGCCGAACGGGTATTCATCGCAGTGCAACAACAGCGCTGTGATTAAAGTCCTGTGAAGGAACTCCAGATGGTGCCATGCATTTTTGAGTGACGTAGTTCCCTGAGTAACACACGTTTAGCATTAAAACATTCCTTTAGCAACCTTCCACCGCGTCCCCAACCCTGTCACATCCAAGCAGCTATGGCGTCCAATTGGTTCTCTCAGATGGCGTCACATCAACTCCATCCTCACATCACATCATTGACAATTACAGTAGACACAGTCATTGGCAGACTCCTTTACAGCGCCAATGCAGGTACTGTAGAGCAGGTGGGGGGGATAGTCATGCTGAAAGAATGAGAAGACTGTGTGTGTGTGTGAGGAGAGTTACTGAGGGGAAAGTACTAATCTGTTCTCTCACCTCTCCAGGGAATTACTTTTAAACAACAATCTACTACGAGTCCTGCCTTATGAACTTGGGCGGCTTTTCAAGTTACAAACCCTGGGGCTGAAAGGTGAGCACGCATGGTATTTTTTAAATTTTTCTGCTAATATTAAAAGTTTTTATTTCTGCAAGACCTCTTCTTCTTATTTCGGCCAGGCAGGAGCATTTGAGTGGCTGAATGAACACAGAGGAAGTGTAACGTGTCAAAACTGGTGTGTACATATAGATCGTATTTCTGAGAACAGCGGCCTGCTTATTTCGCGTTCAGGCAGCCAGCGGCAATGTGCCACCTCTGACAAAGGCTTGTCCTGTCTGTTCCAACTGGCCCCTAATCTTCTTACCTGCTGTCATGTAAATCCATTCATAATATCTGTAGCTCTGTAACTGTGCACAACACCATATTTATATGGCCCAGAATCACACTACAGTGTCAAAGGGCTGTACATGCCCAAATCTCACACGGAAACAGCCAACATCCCTTTAGCTTGCTCCTCACGTTACGCAGGCGTTGATGCTGGCTGTGAATGGTCCTTTTCCAGGTAACCCTCTGTCCCAGGACATTCTCAACCTCTACCAGGAGCCAGACGGGACCAGGAAGCTGTTGAACTACATGCTGGACAACCTGGCAGGTAACGCCTGCCAAACACCCGACACCTCGTGCATTTTTAACGGCCTCTTTAGTGTTTTACCAGAGCGCTGGGCGTGTGTGGTGGTGTTGATTGTCGTGGCCGGAACACGGCTTAGCCCCTTCCAATTCCCTGCCTCGCTCCAGGGAGGGCTGCAAACGTATCATTGCTTCCACGTTCAGTGTCTGTAAGCATGAAGGGTGGGGGGGGGGGGAGTTATTCACTTATAATACAGACTAGATCACCAGAATGACCCCAGCGTTTCATGCAAGTCAATGGGGAGGTCCACAGATTTCACCGAAACATTTTGCATTATTTCTCTCTGAGAGGGTAAATGGGCATTTGGGGTATATTACATGAATTCCCTGCGATGTGATTTAAGAGGACGGGAAGTAAACGCTTGAGTCGGTGAGCGGTTCCTAAAGAGGTTAACATAGTGTTACAATAGTATGTTCTGTTAGATGAACAAAGAGCAAAGAACTTAGCATTTTGTATAAAACCGTTTCAATGGCTGTCTTCCCTGATGGTTATGTGTGTCAGGTTAGAGATCCCTCTTTACGATGTGATGTAACAGACTGGCAGGTCTTAGACGGCTCACCTGTAAACAACCTGCCGCCATCTTGGATCTTGGCTCTAGCTCAGTGCGTGTGTCCTGACATGTTTGCCCCTGCTCCCCTGTTTCTAGTGCACCCAGAGCAGCTACCCCAGCGGCCCTGGATCGGTCTGAAGGAGCGGGAACAAGCCACGCCCACAGGTACTGCTTGGGGCGGGGGGGAGACCACGCCCACAATCCAACCGTGACTCTGAGTCTGTAACGTCCTCATCTTGCCTCTTTGTTACCTGTGCATGCTGCGTTACCTGTGTGAACCCCCCGGCGCCCCTCTCTGCCCCTCCACAGCTGTGTTCACGGTCATGTGCTACAACGTGCTGTGCGACAAGTACGCCACCCGGCAGCTGTACGGCTACTGCCCCTCCTGGGCGCTCAGCTGGAGCTACAGGAAGAAAGGCATCATGGAGGAGATCACCAGCTGTGATGCTGACATCATCAGTCTGCAGGTGGGACGGACTGACTGCGTGTGTGTGTGTGCTACTATACCTTCTTAAATAAATGTGTACAATATATTTTATGCTTGTACACATCTTTATTTAAATGTTTAGTAAGTAATTTGCGGGAACGCTTCTTTATTTTGGACTCAAATCGCAACAAAAACACCTCCCTCCAATTCCCAATCGTGTGATCTGTGATGACAAAGCAAGGATTATAAATGAGAAAAGCTGATATTTGAAATTATATAATGTATCTTTATATGATTTATAGACACATTCGACTATAGGCCTACAGTATTTTGAATTGTCAGCTTTTCTTGACTTTAGTTTTTCATCATAAATTGATGCAAAAAAGGCAACAAAAAAAAAGCGTGCTCACACGTTCAGCCACGGAGCATCCCCGCCGAGGCGAAAAGGGGCAGAGGAAAGGGGAGACGATGGGTAGGGTAGACTGTTGGTGGCAGAGGGACGCGACCGCTGGTATCCTCTAGGTGAGAGGGTGAGAAGCATCAGAGACTACAGTCCGGTGAATTCAAAAGCAGCTGGGAGTGCCGAATCAACCAGAAAACAGGCAGAACATGTCCCGACAAACAACATAGCCTCTCTGGCTTGATCCGAAGCTGCTAGCAGGTGTCGATTGGTGTCGAGCTCACCCAGTGGTACGGTAGTAGGCCACAGCAAGCTAGCACAGTAGCTCGGTTGCTAGCCAGGATGCCGTTCCTCGCAGCCCCAGCTGCTGCGGGAAGAAACTAATGTCTGGAATTCACAAAAAATAGTTAACTTAATAAAACAAAATAAAAATATAGATGATTCAGAGAAGATATGGTACTCTTACTAAATGGTGGTTATAATAAATTCTCAAATACTTTAAAAATGCCCAGACAAATAGCTGCATATTTGCCTGGGCATTTTAAAAGTATTTGAGTATTTGTCAAAATCACTATTATTACCTAAAAGCTTTTTTACCAAACAATACACACCGGTGGAAGAGAAAATTGTACACAGTATCCTGAGAGCACATTGGCTTTAAGAGTGAGGAGTACACAAATAAGAGGTACTATTACAGGATAGCAGATAATTGGGTACAACATAAAAGTTGAAGTGCTTTCAGTGCACTGCGTATCCGCAGTTATAGTGATGACCACTAGGCTAACACTATTAGAATAAAAGAAGAAATCCCCCGGCTAGAAACTTCACTGACAAACTTCACTGACTGGCAATATGGTACGTCCTATTTTTATTTTTTGTTTCATTGGTGGTCAGGTGGTTGGAGTTGGTGGCTGACACAGTTCCTCTCTGGTGGTTTTCTTGGGCAACAGTGGCTGCCCCACAGCTGAAAGCCCCTGCATGCTTGGCCTGTAGGGGCTAACTGTATAGTCGGTTGTAAGATATTATTCTGTCAAATTCACCAAATATCTCCTCAAGGTCTGCTATCTTACTGTTCTGTGGCGTGCTGAAAAAAATTAAGTGGTACTTCTGGTAAGTACCGGAGAAATGTATGGTAAGCTTCTGGTACATGCTCCGTAAATGCAAACACAAAAGTGTCCGACACCGCTCACAAAAACGATGGCCTAGGCTTTACAAAGCGTTTCCAGTGTGTCGGAACGTCTGACGGAGCACCCTGTGGCATTGAAGGGATTGTTTTGATTTGAGTTCAAAGTTAGCAAGCGTTCTCCAGAATGACGGACCCTGCCTTTTTTAAAAGTCCAAAGTTAGCAAGCGTTCTCCAGAATGACGGACCCTGCCTTTTTTTATTCAAAGTTAGCAAGCGTTCTCCAGAATGACGGACCCTGCCTTTTTTTTAAGTCCAAAGTTAGCAAGCGTTCTGCAGAGTGACGGACCCTGCCTTTTTTTAAAGTTCAAAGTTAGCAAGCGTTCTCCAGAATTACGGGCCCTGCCTTTTTTTTAAAGTCCAAAGTTAGCAAGCGTTCTCCAGAATGACAGACCCTGCCTTTTTAAAAGAGCCTATGTGGTCTGCAGGCGCACGTGATGAGTGAAGCGATTTGCTGTTAAAGGTCCAGAGAGTCCCTAGGAGGCCTTGCTCAATGGCACTCCAGTGGGTGCAGTCCACGTGTGTGTGTGTGTGTGTGTGCATACTTACTGTGTGTATGCGTGTGCGTGTACGTGCGCATGCAGGAGGTGGAGACAGAGCAGTACTACACCCTCTTCCTGGGGACTCTGGCGGAGCGCGGCTACGACGGCTACTTCTGCCCCAAGTCCCGCGCCAAGCTGGTGTCTGAGCCCGAGAGGAAGCATGTGGATGGATGTGCCGTCTTCTTCAAGACCCAGAAGTACGTCTTGAGGCAGCCACAGGCAGTCTGTACTCTGGCTGCAAGGTTTACAGTAACATAACAGTAGTAGATCATATTGGATCCATACTGTAGTCTGTACTGTACTGTGGCTGCAAGTTTTACAGTAACATGAACATCATGGTGGATCCATACATCGCTCGCAAAGCCATCTTTGTTGTTTGTCCTGCGCTGCAGGTTCACTCTGGTCCAGAAACACACTGTGGAGTTCAACCAGGTCGCCATGGCGAACTCGGAGGGGTCAGAGGTCATGCTGAACAGGGTGATGACCAAAGACAACATCGGGGTGGCCGTGCTGCTGGAGGTCAATAAGGAAGTCTTCTCTGGCGGTGAGGAACCAAAGATATTTGAATAACAACAAAGATGGAGCACTGTAATGCATTTCAATGATAGCATTTCTTGCTATCCTCGAGCTCAAATCAAAACGGTATCGCTCTGCTGTCCACCGTGGCGGCAGATCACACGTCGAAATGCGACTCAAAGTGTAGTGCCACGGCTTTGTTGATGTGAGCAGGAGCCAGGGCCTGCGTAGAAGTATCTTATTCTTTTTTTCAACACACAGAACTGATTTAATTAGCGACATGCGAGGAGATATTTGTGGATTTTGACACAAAGTGTATTCGCTTACATTTACAGTAGCTTGCAATAGCTGACTGTACCTTGAAGTGGGCGTGTCACCAACAGCATTCTGCTGTGGAGGCTGACGTGGGCAGCGCCCAGACAGCTACATCTACCATGCATGGCCTGAAACAAAGTACATTTACCCCAGAACCGTTTGATGCAGGAATACGATTGTAGGTGCTGCCTGGATGCATTACACAGCAGGAAAGTTACAGCAGGCAAATATTTCTACTCTCCTCGTGTAAAACGTTGCGCGCTGTAACGAGCCTCTGAAGTTATATCAGACCTCTGAGAGGGACTCCATCTTTATATAATGTTAAAGCTGTATAGGATGTCTTCTAGCATTGGTTGTGTTCTTCCACAGTCCCAGTAAAATCTGGTGGCGTCTCAGATTCGACGCAGCCTACAACATGGGAATTTCCCTATGGTATTTCCTTGTTGTCGGGCAGTGAAAAGCGTCTTTTATAAATACTATTTTGTGTCTGCAGATTGTTTCCTATTTTTAAATGTTGGTGTAACTAAGAGATTCGCTGGAAGAAAAAAAAATTGTATATGTCTATTTCAAAACGTTTTGCACTCTATTAGTAGCCAAGACACCGGTTTCTCTATGGGTTTTCGTTTTTTTTGTTCAAGCAGCTAAAAACGGTCTTAAAATGATATTTTGTGTCTGCACAGATTGTTTTCTATGATATATTTTGATGTAACTAAGAGATTCACTGGAGAGAAATATTTTTATATGCTTATTTCAAAACATTAACACTCCATTCTGATGCATAACAAGACATTTAAATTCTGCATTTTGGGGGCTTCACATCAATCGCATGCGCATTCAACGTGCAGAGGTCCGCGCGGCCAACAGACGAGCGCAGAAGAACACGCTCAAACCGTAGGCTACGCGTAGTCGGCCTTTAGTCGACTACCCTCACAAGTTGCCTCCATAAATACTATTTGGGTGAACTTGTGAAATGTGTGGCACTTTGCGCCGTGGGCATTTATAATATGATTTGGTTTTTGAAGAATGTGATTACCAATCTCTTCAGACAATTTTGACTCTTTTGACTGTTTTCTTACTTTCATTTGTAAACATCATTAGTGGGGGTGGGTGTTTGAGCTTAGCTGTGTGGGGAAGGATAGAGATGGGTGTGTGAGCCAGTCAGATGTCACATCGTGCAGAAGTGTCAGGTGGTGTTTTCTGTAATGCTTGCATCCACCACCAGGGCGGCTCCGACCTCTTAAAGAGCACTTAGTGGCCCTCTAACCTTTCAGGACACGGAAAGTGTGTATTTCCTCCCTTTCCATCTTCCTTTTTTACCCACATGGTTTTTAGGAGAGGTTGTCCGTGCCCGGGAGGGGGAGCTGGGTAAAGGCAGGTCATTCTCGAGAACGCTAACTTTGATCTCAATTCAAAACAATATATCTCCGCGGCGCCGCTCTACACATCGAAACACATTGTGAAGCAAAGCGCAGTACTACGGCTTTGTTAATGTGAGCGGTGTACGCCACTTTGTTTATGCTCCTATTTATGGAGCCAGGGCTGTGGAGAGGTCTCAGATCATTGTTTTTCAACACGCACAGAGAACGGTAAGCTAGCGACATGCGAGGAGACATTTGGTGAATTTGACAAAAAGTGTATTAGCTTACAAATAGCTTGCAATAGCTGACTATACCTTTTAAACGGGTGTTTGTTTCCATTTGAGATTTGGGTTTTCTTGTAAAGCCTTTTAAGACTGCCGTGATAAATACACTTGACGTGACCTCTTGACCTCTCCCCTCTCACCATAGGCGTGAAGCCCCTGCAGGAGAGACAGCTCCTCCTGGTGGCCAACGCCCACATGCATTGGGACCCGGAGTACTGCGACGTCAAGCTGATCCAGACCATGATGTTCCTGTCGGAGCTGAAGAGCATCGCGGAGAGGGCGGCAGCGGGCGCCGCGGCAACCGGCTTGCCCGCCCTGGACCCCTCGACCATCCCCATCGTCCTGTGTGCTGACCTGAACTCCCTGCCCAACTCTGGTAGGATGCGCTTGGGCCTCTTAGAGATGGTTCCTGTTCTGTCCTGCTTTTCTGTTCCTTCCCGAGTCTCAACGTTAAGTTTGAAGTTTTAATTACTGTAATTTAATCATCATTTGTCAATCATCATAATTTATTAATGTAAGATCTTTATAGAACCAATGTGTTTGGTGAACATTTCATCATCATCATCATTTACATCAACATTTAGTTTTTTAATCATCAATAATATAAGATCTCTATAGTCATTGAATCGTGTAAGATTTTTATCGAACCAATGAGTTTGGTGGACATTAATCATTGAATTATCAGTCATTTAATCATGTAAGCTCTCGTATATAACATGTTTCGTGAACAGACTTCATGACTGCTTGCTTTTCGGCTGAACTTGACAAACTGTGCCTTAGCTTCCAATCGCTGAATCCACCTGTTTTGAAGTAATGCTTGTGCAGTGTAAAAGAGGTGGATAAAACAAGCGTACTCCGGACACACACGGAGCTGTGGTCCTGAGCCGGTCTCTTTGTCGTGTCCAGGCGTGGTGGAGTACCTGAGCACCGGCGGCGTTGCGGAGAACCACAAGGACTTCAAGGAGCTGCGCTACAGCGAGTGTCTCACCAACTTCAGCTGCAACGGCAAGAGCGGCCCCTCGGACGGCAGCATCACCCACAACTTCCACCTGCAGAGCGCCTACGACTCCAGCCTGATGCCTTACACCAACTACACCTACGACTTCAAGGTAGCGCCTCCCTCCTGCAGCCCTTGGCGTTGTCTTCAGTACGGCTGAACGATTCATCCTTTTCAAACCGAAATTGCGATTTGAAACATCGCAAGATTTATATACGCATC
>JAODUH010026770.1:0-23739 GCA_027564835.1 Typhlichthys subterraneus
CTTTTGTCTTTATCTCTATTACTATCTCTCCCTCTCTCTCTCTCTCTCTCTCTCTCTCTCTCTCCTCTGCACTTTTGTTTTTATCTCTATTACTATCTCTCTCTCTCTTCTGCACTTTTCTCTCTCTCTCTCTCTCTCTCTCTCTCTCTCTCTCTCTGTCCCTGTCTCAACTGACACCTGGCCCAATCATTCTCCGCTATATTGTAGGAAGGAGGGATGACTCAGAGAAGACGGAGGGTGAAAGATTAAGGGAAGATAAAGCGGAGGATGAAAGCGTGCGTCGGAGCACTGGGGCTGCCAGTCATCATCTAATTGCAGTGTCTGTCAGAGCGTGTAGCCGGAGAGTCAACTAGGTCCTCACACGGAGGGCGCCATGTTTCCCTGGGCCATTGTCTCTATTTCCAGTTCAGACGTTTATTCACCAGCCAAGTTGACCCCAAGGAGTTTTAACAATTCAATTAAATCACATTTTAAATTACATTATTCTAATGTTTCTAATATTTCTAATTAATAAAATATTATACATATGAATCTTGTTAATTGTCACTAATAAAATGTGCATATCAATTTCTATGTTGTTTGTATTGTGGCGAGGTGTGGGCGTGGTTTGGAGCTGTCTGTGAACGGAGGGATAGTGTTGGGGCGTGGTTCATGGGACTCTGGGGATTGGGAACAGGTGTGTGGGTTCATACTAATCACCTGTGTCCCTAGAAAAGCATACAGGGTAAAGAAGAGGCCTGCCTTCGTATTTATCTGCTGCTGAAGCAGCCCACCATCCCAAATTACAAATAAGAATTAAAAAACAAACTCACCTGTGTGCATGTCGTTAGTCCGTCACATGTATATTTGGACGTTATTTTTTTAGGTATTTTATGCTATAAAAAAGTGTTTGCAGGGGCGATATATTACTTTCTACCACTAGATGGCACACTAAACACACCGTCATCTCAAACCAAAACAAATGCTTTGTGGCCCACAAGCATGCACACACGCACACGCACACACATGCGCACACACACACACTACAAACATGAACATGCTGCGGGCCCCTATCAAAACATGTATTAGAGGAGATCAAATTACAACACGTGATGTCATTCTCTGCACAGGACGCAACTACTTAAGAATGAAGTTATTTGCTGATATATTGATGTTCACAATATCGTCAATAGTACCGTTAAATGTTTCTTTATGGGGTCACAAAGGATGTAAAAGTCATGAGGCCTGAGAACCACTGCGTGCCTTACCTCTGTAGTCTGGTGGTTGTTCACTGGCAGTAATCCTGTCTATCTAAATGCTTGATGGCACTGGAGCATGCTCCCAGCTGCTGTGTAGGCAAATTCTATGAAAATCCTTTAACCGTGTAACAGTGAGAACGCTGCAGCCATGTATATAATAAGAAATCGCTTGTGGCTTCCTTTGTCTTTTATTATATATCACATTGTATCTGTAAAAATATATTCTCAAAATAAATAAATATATGAAATAAATATATGTTCTATGAGGAGAAAATGCATAAATTAAAAAAACTGAAGTCTTAAAACAGGTTTTTAAAATTCCTTTGTCGGGCCCATGCTTGTGTGATAAACAAAATTCAGTCATCGCTGGAATGGAATTCCTTCACTGGAATATGACCAGTTCGATACTTCTACACATCATGCACTTAAAAGAAAACAGTTTGATCTGCATGGTCGGAGCCACTCGAAGGAAACTTCCAGCAGCCAATCCCTCTCTCACACACACACACTGTCCAAGACAAACATGGCGGCTATCCAGTGCATGTAAACTACCTCATTTGTAAACCGGCCGACAATAAACAGTGGTTTCAGAATTTTAACAGATCATTTAAATTCTTAGCAGCAAAAGTATGTTTAAACTGAAAAAAATAGATAGATATGGGACACCGTGAAACTGACAGCCACAGCCAACATGTACCAACATGTACGCCACATTTAGTTCCAGTGTGCCATTTGTTCTCCATTCTCCTGAGGTCAAGCCTTAAAGACCCTTACGTTTGTTGAGAACATGCATTGGAGAGCTGGGCAAAACCCGACTATAATGGATGGAACAGCAAGATCCTCTGTATTGCAGCCACGGGCACCATATATGCATAGGGAAAAATATGGGTCAATAAAAGGGAAGAACAAGAAGGTCTCTGGTCTTCCTAATCCACCACAGAGCTCTGGTACAATCTTGCAGAATCAAAGTCCCTGTCCAGTCTGTTAGCAAGGGTTTAAGCTTCCTCACACCCACACCAGAGGGAAGCATGTACATTTGATTTGATCCTCGTCTTGCTTCACATCTGAAGGACTTCCCAGTCCTTCAGCATGGAGTTAGGTTCAGATGCACTCATAACGCTCTACAGCTTAGTCCACTTCTGAAGGGTCTGGGTTACCTCTCGAATCTCAGCTCTGGCCCAAAATGTCCCTGTAGAGCTCGGGGACCCTGTCTGGATCGACCGGCCGTGGCAGGAAGTGTGTAAACCTCTGGTGCCTCCTTGACCTTGTTCCGTCCCTAGATGTCCCGTCTTTGTTGAGGGCAACAAAATAAAATGCACCCCTCTCCCCATGCCGGTAGATGTTGGAGGAGTAGGTGTTGTACCAGTTCTCTTCAAACTGCTCCTTGAAAACACCCTCGGCCGACAGCTTCTCCTGCAGACACAAATAGAGGAAATGATTAGCAAATGAACAAAAGCATTTTCTCCCCATGCACACATGAACACATGCTACTGTGCCACCTGCTTGCAACCTAGAAACACACGATTGTGTGCTCTCAGCAGTATGTGAATGTGTGCGTGTGTGCGTGCGTGCATGTGTGCGCGTGCGTGTAGGTGCGCATGTGTGTGCGTGTGTGTGTGTGTGTGTGTGTGTGTACTCACAGCGCCGTACAGTTCTCCCTTGCTGTTCATGGCAAGGTAGAGGCCACTGTCCACCCCTCTGATGCTGACCAGCCCCACAGCCAGACTGATGAACTCCAGGATTCCTGCACATGCACGCGCACACACACACACGCAGAGAGACCAGCTGCGTTATTACACATCATGCCCACTGTATTACAGATTAGAGATTATTTTCACACTGAATCTCCCATTGATCAACTGTAGACAAACTGTATGTAATGATGATAGTGATGCTGTAGTATCAAATGGCTCTACTGACTTGGATAGAAGTTCAAAACCCTTGACTTGTGTTTCAAGGCACTGAATTACCATTGTATGTATTATGAATCCAGTAAAATATAATATAATATAATATAATATAATATAATATAGAATAATATTCACAGGGCAGCGTGCAAACCCACAGTAAAGTATAGCCTGTATATGCAAGCATGACTATTACTATCAGCTGTCTTGTAGGAATGCACAGGACATCTCATATTGCAAATTACACAATGTTAGATAATTAATTTTCATTTAAATTTGATATGAAAAGTGTTGAATTTAAAAATGTCTCCAGTCTGGAAACGATATGAGCAACATTTTGATCTCAACCTTTTGATAAAATGCAGATCGGGTGCAGATCTCATCTACATCCAACATCATATTCCAATAGTAAATTTGACTTTTGTAGTACATGTTCAGTAATTATTTATTAGCCTATATCCTATTACCTATTAATGTATTAATGGATTATTACCAACATTTAGGCCTGTACTTTAGCTATACTGACAGTGGCATGGACTGATTGCCTCATGGAATCCTGACACTATGCTTGTCACTATAGGGATATATAATATATAATAACAATAATCCTATAGGCTGCTATACTGCTACTGCTACTACTATTACGAATACTACTAGTAGGACTACTACTACTACTACTAATAATAATAATAATAATAATAATACTAATACTAATACTACTAATAATATTACTATTACTAATACTAATACTAATAATAACGGCATAACGTTTGTGTGGTTTCTTACCGAATCTGCTGTGGTCCTTCCGGGTCCCTTGCACAGTCCCGTCGGGGTGGATCTCCAGATGATAACCGGTCCTGCAGTAGAGCTGTCGCCGCCTGAGTATCCCCTTCAGATGGCTGAGATCTGCAAGGCTTCGGGAGAGCCTCTCCGCAGACACCAGGTGCTCGTGATGCTGCTGTCCGCCCATCAAGCCCAGTCCGGTAACGGAATTGTAGTCCACAGCCCCGGCTGGGGTGAGAAAGAACTGGGAGCCCACAGGAGCAGAAACAGCGTCCAGAAAACCGTTAGTAAAGCTCCCCAGCTCGCCCGCCGTCCCCATCACAGACCCCCGAACCAGTGCAACCTTTAGATACGATCCGAAGTGATGACAGCCTCAGCAAGCCAGCCCGCGATGTTTCACCGTATGAAGCAGAAAAGTTAATCGAAAATCCACTGCGTGTGTGTTTTGCGCAGTCACCAATTGCAATTCTGGAATTTCTGGATTGATTAATCTTCGGATTAAAATCCCAGGTTATCTTTATTCCAGTAGGCTATCCCAGTAGCACATGCCTATCCTCTCTCCTCTCCTATTTATCGCTCTGCCTCCTCTTCTGCCGCGCGCTGTCTCTCCTTACGACCCCAGGATACTCCCCTTTGCTCCGGTGCGTATAGAGGGCTTCCCTACCTCCCTCTCTCTCTCTCTCTCTCTCTCTCTCTCTCTCTCTCTGTATGTCTGTCTCTCTATTTCCCCAACTCCTCCTCCTCCTTTTCCACCACTTCTCCTCCTCCTTAATTTACTTATATCGTTTTTTTCAGTTCTGGACACACGGCGTCCTCAGTACGCATGTAGCAGGGGGATTCACACACTGCACCTATAGTGTTCTGTATGGAAATAGACCCCGTTTTGCTCTTTTATACATCGCATCCATCACCCATTTAACACCCCCACCACCCATCCACCCCACAATGTTGGTAAAAGAACTGATCCCACCTTTGATGTGCAATTTCAAATGCATTCAATGAGCACTCGTCCTAACACGGGTTTCCCCGATAAGACTTTGGCTCTAGCCCTGCAGCTCGGCGGTTGAGGAATCACCGATCTGCACAAACTGCACAGCGGCAGCAAAAATGGTGATGGTGTGAAGAGCTGAATGCCTGAAGGAATGTGTTTGTGTGTATTTGTGTGTTTGTGAGGTGGTGTGTTTGTGTCATGTGTATTTGTGTGTTTGTCATGTATAGTCTGTTTGTGTTTGTCGAGTCGCAAGTGGACTTGTCTCCTTGGCTGATTGGTAGCAAGGGATCGCAATGAACTGGGTGTTTGTGTGCGTGTGCGCGTGTGCGTACACGTGACAGAGTGACAGAGATGGAGTGAGAGTGACAAACAGCATGAAAGTGATATTACCATTATCCTAAATGCTTTACAGCCTCACGCCCCTTTTTATAAGTGTCTCAGGTGCGCAGAGGGAGGCCGATTTAGGAAAGCCCCCGTTTGCGTAATTTTCGCACCCAGATGTGGATTTATTGCCCACGTTTTATGCAACACACCCGCGCGCGCGCGGACACACACACACACACACGCACGCACGCACGCACACACACACACACCTGTGCAAACGGCATCACTTGACTGTCAATCCGTTCACTGATCTTTCCATGAGGCTTTGAACAGACTGTGAGCCCATATATCCTTAATTGTGGTCTTAAAACAGAAATCAAAGAGACAAAAGACATCAAAGTAAGGGCACGTTGTAAGATGATCAGGCAATAACATCTATGAGAAGGGAATATACCTGTTTGAACTGCGACCTTAAAAATACCCAGACACTCGACACTCACCAGACATCAGTGATGTTTGTTGAAATATCTTTAACCTCATCGTGTTGATCGAAACAAATAAGCTAACGTCCTGTTTTAACGTGGACAGGTCGACAAAGGCTCAAAGTCGAGTACGCCATTTCTTCCGTCGATGTTAGTCTAACAGTTGATCTATTAACGACATTAAATTCGAGTAGCCTATAGTCTACAACGTTGTCAGACATGTTAAACAGGCTATATTAGCCTAACGGCAACTATTACGGCATAATCCCCTATTGACGCAACATTTAGAGCAACCCAACCTGTTAAAAGTGTTGTGAATATTTAATATATTGGACTGAATGTTAGAATCGCACCCCTAACATTGACAGCACTGTCATGCTCTGAACTGAACGAAACCAAAGACAAAATGGCCTTCCCTAAACCTTTCAATTCACTGTATCAACTGGCTTTACACATATTTTCCAGCACTGGTGACAGTGACATGCCTACATGAACTCGTAAACAAACAGCATGCAAATCTATTTATTTGCTTATTCATTGGGCATACAGGGGCATGGCACGGATATGCGCCCCTGCATTGATTTGATCCATGCAGTGTATATTGCTGAATGGGAACACACAAACACACGCACACGCACACGCACACACACACACACATAAATATAAACGCACACCCCTTCTCCCCTGGGAGTCGTGTTGATAAATGAGTTGAAGGCGCGCCTGAAAGTGTGTGTGCGTGTGTGTGTGTGTGTGTGTGTGCGTGCGGGTGTGTGTGTGGTCGCAGAATGCAGGCCATTTTGCTCCCATGTCGATTTCTCTCGCCAAAGCGCACTGGTAGGTTACGGCAGTATTGCTATCTGCCCGGTTGCCTTATATCTCTCTTGGGTTTGTGCGTGTGTGGAAGAGAGAGAGAGAGCATGTTGCACACGTGTCACGCCCTTGTGCACCTTACCCTGAGTTCATTAGTATTTATGATTTTCTTCCCCCACAAACCACTTCACAAAAAGGTCTATATCTTTTCAAAGAGATCGTTCGGAGTCGCCTCGGGCCGATCAGATCCTAATGTATTGGAAATCGACTCACAGTCACAATGAAGATGTCAACTACGACGCAAAATCCCCACAGTCACGCTCCCGCAGGAGATAGCCTAAGTTGTTCCCAGGGTCACATTGTATTTGAAAGATAATTCATTTAGCTATATTATTTATTCCGTGACAGTGAGATAGTGAAGGGCAACGTGCGGCACATTTGCACATATTCCGATATTCTGAAACAAACATTAATATGCTAATATTGGAATATGTGGAATATTAATTTTGAACGTGAATGTGCAATCAAAGTCACTGACAGAATATTATATTCCATAGTTACACTTTCACACAACATTAACTTTTTTTTTTTTACATTACGATTCAGTTTGATGAGATAAATTAGGACTATAGCAATAGGCATATATTATAATATCTGTGTGTAGCATATAATAGGATTTAAGATCCATGCTGGCTATAAGGGCAATATGCAGCCTCGGGGTTGGCTATAGAGATTTCTCCCACACACACACAAATGGGGGAATGCAACCTAATCGAAAGCCTGAATAATGGAATAATTGAATAATTTGCCTTGAGGTTATTAAGATGTAGGCCACCGTTTATTAAAGGCAATAATGGCATTCATGAGTTATAATCTATAGTCTCCAAATTGGCATATATCTTAACAATTTTATTTAATTGTGCACATATCTTGATCATATTGCCTATAGGAAAATATACTTATATGTATAGGCATAGTAGCCTTAGCTAATATTAATAATATAAATAGAATAGAAGTTATTGAATATTATAGGCATAGCCTAATAACTTTTGAATTTGGTCACAAGCAAAAAACGTGTTTCCTCAAAGACATTAGGCTGTGAAAACAAATGTTTGTGCATGTGTGGCTTTGGTGCCTAATCAGTCAATCAATTCAGCCTTTAATTAATGTGTTGAATTTTGAAGATTTGCAATAGACATATTGTTTGATCTAGCCTATTAGTAGCCTACAGTAGACATGTTAGTGAAGAGTGATTAACTATAGGTAAGTAGGTGAAGTCCCGATTTTGACATAGGCTAGGCTACTTTATTCTTCAGGCATCAAAGGAAAAGTCCCATTGGGTTAACAGCCTAATGTGCAGACTTAAATGGAGGGTTAATCTTTGTTATTCTTTTGATGAAGCTATTTGTGTCTTATGATAGACATAGGCCTACTTCTAGCCTACTGTGGTAAGAGGCTATATCTGACCTATAGCCCATTTTTGGCCAATCAGGTCGTTTTGGTATTTGTGTGTTTACTGAAATGGTATTAGCGTGGGCCTATATACTATTGGTAAAAGCGATTGATACAAAAGAAAACGATTGTAGGGTATTTCCATTTAGAAATTTGCCTAAAGGTATCCTAGGTACCTTTGGAGCCTAAAGGCTATATTTCACTTCAGCGTCAACACAGCAGCGAGACTTTAGATCTCGCGATGAAATCAAGGAACGTGTACGCTCTCTTGCCACAATATTTTCATCATCACAGAAAACCGCTGGGGCAGCAATGGCCGCTTTTCGCCGAGTGGCAGCTCTCGCGACCAGACTAAATTTCTGGTCGCCGTCCAGCAGCGAAAATGTTCGCAATATGGTCAGCAGGGGACGGAGACGGACCTGCATGGCGGTTGGGATGTGTCTCGCAACTGGAGGCGCCCTGGCGTGTTACTTGTACAACGAGATCGCCGAGAGAGACAGGCGAATGACGTGGAAACACAGCATCAACGAGCGCGTTTTGCTGTCCTCCATCCCTGCTGTTGAAGCCAAGGATAAGGTACTGTAGAGGAAAATAAGTGTCGCGTCAAAATAGTTTCCAAACCGAAATTGTTCCCATACAGTAACCTATACTCATATCCTACAGAAGCCTATAGAGACATAGGCTAGCCTATGCTTAAGTTATAACCTGCTTATAACCGCATGATACATAATAAATGCATTGGTTTGCTCAATGATGACAGTCCACATTGTGGACACAATAACAGCAAGCCGTGCTTGCTTGCTAAACTACCGTACAGCACTTGTTATATGGGTTTCAGTTGCTGTAATGCCACGTTAGCGAGTTCCCGCTCAGTCCCAACATCTTAGGCTTCCCTTAATGTTGACATAAGGGCCTCAGTAAAGAACACTTTCTTGCGCTAAGTGCAGTAATTGAAAAATAATGTAACTTGCTCACTCTATAATAGTAGCCACACAAGTAACTCGTTCCCCAGAAACCTTCCCTTGTACCTCTGGTTTAGCCACATATTTTCTCTCTTAAGCGGGCGTGTCATTCATATACGCCCGCTGGAAACAATTTGCTTACTATTCAGCATCAGATGACTGCCCAGTGGAAATGTTTGGCTCACTATTTGGCATCAATGGTACTAGAGGCGCTCTCCGTTACAGCAGGTGCTGAAATGACAGTAGGCTAAATGCCTACTGAAGTTAATAAAGTAAAGAACACGTATTTGTATGTGTGTGTGCATGTGTATAATATAACCGAATATACAAAATATGGGAATCGTTCACCTAATTGAATTACAAATAAAAATAATTTGTTACAAGACATGCAAAACAAAAAATTACAAGAAATTAGACCTACATAGTGGTTTAGCCTACTTCAGGTACATTTCATCAGTTTAGGCTACACTTTATTTTGTGACAAATTCAGGTCTACTGCAAGTATAATGCAGTAGCCCTAACACCTTTTTACATACTGGATGCATAGTTGCTATCTTTTCAAAGAAATTCCATTTATATCATATGGAGCACAGCGAAGGGCTTGCAACATAGAGCTTGCATCATAGAGCTTGCAAAATAGAGAGTAGGGGTGGGAACCGCAGAGTAATAATAATAATAATAATAATAATAATAATACATTTTATTTGTAACACACTTTACATTAGAAGAAATCCCAAAGTGCTACATACCGTAAGCAATTTACATGTAAAATTATACCAAAAGTTGCAATATTAGTAAAAATAAAACACGTCCATTTGTAAAGGAACAATAAAAGGCATTAAGAGTAAAGGCCCTTTTACACCAAGCGTGACGCGAGAAAGCGCAATTTTGCTAAAAGAAACTATGAAACAGTGGTTCAAATATGTCAGTTCCTAAAGTGCCAGAGCTACTACTGCACTGTATCCTATGTCATTTTAATTGTCTCAAGAAATTGGAGCATGATCCACGAAAATAAAACAAGAAGTTCATATACAGCACGACCGGGAATTTCTACTTTTGGCAGTCAGAACAGTCAAAGAAACTACAATTATTTGCTATGCAAATAGGTTAGCTCTGCAGAATATGGTTAACTTGACTTCATTCAGATGAGACTGGCAGACACAGTCTCTTGTGCAGTCAAGACTCCGGTACGGTACCGGAAAGCCCTTATATCTTTTGCCAGGGTAAAGCTTACAAACTCTTGAACATGGTTAATCAGTTGGCATATAAATGTTAGCAATGTCATCCAAATACACCATGAACTTCTAGCTGCTCTTGCATATTATTATGCTAATGTTAGACAGATCGTGTAATAAACTAGCTGATGTAATACTTTTGATTTTCTTTTATTGATTCAAATTTGTAAGTGCTTCAAGATGATGTCAGTCTTATATATACGCTACAATTAATTTGGTCATTAAATTATTTACCAGTGTTAGGGTCATAAAATAGAATGCAATGCTTGCCTTGTACAGTCCAAGGCCCAATGTAAGGAACAATGTAATGAATCACTTATCTTTTGCTTAAATAAAAATTCCCACGGAAACTGATATAAAATGTCTGAGAGAAAAATATGAAAGGAAAACGTATTTGATCAGGTTGGACAATATCTTAGTATGCATGCATACAAACCTATTCTAACATGTTTGTCTCCTATCTGCTTAGGAAGAAAAAATGAGAACCTCACGAGTCCTGATTATGTACCCAAACTGTTTGCACGCACATATACCAACAATAGGTTAATAATAATAATATTTATATATATAGCACTTTTCATACAGAATTGCAGTTCAAAATGCTTTACAGAGAGGGAATACATGTACAGTTGAGCTTCCCATAAACAAATACAGAAATACAGAGAAACAACATTCATGAAAATGGTTAAAGGAATCAGAATAAAAAAATACATATAAGAAAAGTTAAAACAGGTGCTTAAAATAATACAATAAAGATACATAACATGATACTGAAATTACATACGTTAAAATGGTTAAAAGAATCATACGAAAGACATTTTTTGGTTTGAGCTAATGCCGAGCAGACGAAACTGAAAAGTACTGAGAGTTTGGTCCCCAGCAGTGAGATTAGACTATTATACAGTATTGTACAGATGCAATTATTGCAGATAGAGGCTTCAATGTAAAAAATACCGTATGCTGCCTGTATTGTGCACAGTTGAAAATACCAGCAAGGCCAGATGCAACTATCCAGTAAAGCAAAAAGTGGACTTGCTGCCATCACTAAGCATGAGACCGGGTCAGGAACTAATATACCATCCCAAGTAACCACACAGCCCACCTCCTTTGATAAGGTGGTAACAGTTTACTGTGCTCTTGGTAATATTTGGTCCCTACAGAATAGACAAGCAGTAGTTGCTTTCCATGTCAAATGTATATATTACAATTTTCCCTCTTGTAATTAACATTACTTTACAGTACAAATGTCTGAAAAATTTACTTTGGGCTGATGTGTGCAGATTCTAAAATACAGTTACAGTAGAGGAAATAATGTTGAATATGGATCGCAAGTCGTAGTAAATAATCTGTTTTGCTGTCCAAACAGTCGAAGTCGACATATGGCGGCAGGAATTTAGGAAGTGATGTCGATGGTCTTTGACCACTATATATATTTTTTTAGTTTATTTTTGATTTTTTTTTAAAATATTTGTGACATTATAAACTCAGAATATCTGAGTTTTTTCAAGAGAATTAGCGAGTTTACAAACTCAGATTCTTCAGGTTTTTTTCCAAGAAAATATACAAGTTTATTCTCACAAATGTGCAATTTAAATCTCAGAATATCAACGCCCACCACAGCCAGTTCTTTGTTTTATAGCTCTAATACGCCGTCGTACCAGTCCCTGAGCAAGTTTAAATAAATGTTCCTGTTATTTTTTTGCAGTGGCCATATATCGCCTTACGATATCGCAATTTATTACAATATATCGAATCGTGGCCACTGTTTCGTGATATGTATCGTGTCATGTATAATGTCAGGTTCACACTCTCCAGTAAGTGCCTCTATCTGGAGTTTGTCCCCGGGCGCTGCACAGCAGCTGCCCACTGCTCCCTTGAGGAATGGGTTAAATGCAGAGAACACATTCTGCTGTATGTGACAATAAAAGCACCTTTACCATTAAACACAGCAAACGTTTTTGACAGTAGTTCAAGAACGTTTAAGACATTCAGGAGTCGTTAAGTGAAAAAGTTAATTCAACGTTCAGAACGTTCAGTCCTTTGAATGCACCTTTAGAGCCATAACTTTCTAAATCAGGATTATGTTACCAGGTTAGCGAGTATATTCATTTTGTTGCCAAGTCAGGCAAGGTGGCCTCTAGACATAATGCATGTTAAGCACTTCAACATGAGTTAACAGATGTGTCTGCTAATGACAATGTACTGTATTATGGTTATACCAGTTCCAGTAGGTTTAAATACATTTCTTTATGGGTAGCATGACATTGTACTGTATTGGTGGTATAGAATGAGAACCAAGCTCTCAAACTTAGTTAACTTTTGTCATTATCCAGAGCCATCGGCAGCCCTGCTCTTACAGTAGATTCCCATGCAGCCATACCCTCATTTCCTATTCATGCCTACAAAAGCACTCTCGCTGAAGGCAGCATCAAAGCTTTATGAATGAATCTGTATGCTAATTAGCACGCTAGCTGAGCTGTGCAGAAACCTCAGTGCCCCGCAGCCAAACTGATTTAAATTTGGAAACCTGACTGCTAATTATTCAGCTTCATGCAGCACAATCTGTTGGCACAGCAGCTCTCTGCTACTGCAGCTAATCAGCTCCAAGACTGGGCTTCTCCAACAGAGAGTGAGAGAGAGAGAGAGAGAGAGAGAGAGAGAGAGATGTTAATCAAGTAGAAAGCTGTAATGAGGGTCTGTATTTCTGCATCAGCGTGTGTGTGCGTGTGTGTGTGTGTGTGTGTGTGAGAAAGCAACTGCATGTGTGCAGTCTCGCTCCCATATAGTACTGTGCCAGAGGTGCTGACTCTATTTATACACACAATAGCTAAATGAAGAGATGATGCCAAGAATAGATGGATCTTCTGGACTTTCAAAGGCAGCAGAAGGTGCAGACCCTGTGCTCTCCTTATAGAGATTATCAGCGTAGCTACCAGTATTGGGAAGGTTACTGTACATTCATTTCATAATAATCATGGGAAATCACTATTAGTCCCAGTCAAATGCTGGTAAATCGACCCAGTAGCTGGTTTAAAGTACACTTTGGCAGGCAATCAAAGTGGAGGTGCTTCTCTGCAGTGCATACAGTATTAGCATGTTGTGTGGTTTACAAAGCATTCATTGTGGTCTGAGATGCTGGTTCTTAATGTGACATCTAGTGGTGGAAAATGTCACTTAGAGTCCCTTTAAAGAGTCATTTCATGCTCCTTTTCACTTGTTGACACAGTTCCTTGACTTCTCAATGCAATGTAGTTGACAAGCTTAGGTGAAAATACCACATAGTTTATGTGGCATAGCACATCATACAACAGCTCTTTAGATAAGTCTGATTTCAGTGACTGTTGCTTTAAATTAAACAAGCCAATGCCCACCTCGCCCCAACTTCAATGTAGCTGTGTTGACGTGAAGCTACGACTGCTTTAATGCTAGTACCAGTGCAGGCTACTCAAACGTGATTTGGACATAGTTTTATGGGGTTTGGACCACATATGGTTTAATTTCAGCTGTGTTTTCAAGGTGTTAATATTGTGCATTGATTCCGCCTCGCCGTCCAGACGACAGTAAAGGATACAGGTAGAATGTAGTTCATTGTTGTTCGTGTCAACAACACATCAGCAGCTTGGTCACACAGCCAGTGTAGCAACGGTGTTATGTTTTGATAGCCAGCCATGTATCTACTGAGCACATTATTTCATGAAACAAAGACTTATTCTATATTTGTTATCATCACAGACATAACATTAAAGGTTTTGTATGATATGACTGATCACTGACACACAAAAAAGCATTATTACTCGCAGTACCAGAAACGGCAAGGGGATACAATTTTGGTATGACACGTGAGTGCGTCTGTCAATTAGCAATGTTTAAGTTAAGTAAATCAACACAACATTATTTAAGCATCCTATTTCTAATCCATTTACGGTTTCTGAACAATAGCCTATATTCATTTAATGTAGGTATTGCACAGTGCATCACTCTTGATAATGTGTCTGTCCTGCAGACTCGACTTGTTTATGCTATGGTAGCCTGCAGTTACTGTATCAAAAAATAGATTTACAGATTTGGTTATCTGCAAATGTTGAACATTACACTTTTACTTACAGTTTGTGTACTGGCGATCAACATCAGCTCCTTGCCTTGTATATTTCGCTAATACTATGTAGCTGGCCATATCCTCATAGGGGCGTTAACAAACAAACTGTGTTCAGTAATCGCTGCAACATATGCACATTTCTCTCATTCACCAGTTTCCCCGCCCCTCTCCCTTTTTTTAGCCAATACAGACCAGGAAGCTAACAGTCCATTTTGAAAGGCTTACTACTTCCGAAGGCTAATTCCAAAAACTAGAAATACTTGGTTTTCATGGAATGGGTCCTTTAACTAGTTTAGTAACAGTGAACATTTTGCTTGTTTGTTTGTAATCTGCAGGGACGACCATATGACTTTGAGGACGGTGACGTCTACATGTCCTCCCACGAGCATCGTTTCCGCATGTTCAGCTCTGTGGAGTATGAAGGACAGTTCTACATGACGCCTCAGAACTTCATTGAATCAGTCACCATGAGTGAACCAAAGAGTATGTTTAAAGGGCCCCTTGTTAAAAATTCAGCATTTTCCAGTTGTATTTGCTAAGGCTGGGATAACTTTAAAATGTCTAAGCAGTCAGCTATTGTAATCTTTCTGTGTTGTAAAGCTTCTTTTGGGAATACAATGGGAACACTAAGAATGTGGTGCAGACCGCACCGCACAACACTATCCTAGCCTTGGTACGGTTTGACCAATGTTGGGGGCGGAGATTCTGAGGGGGCACCTTTTGGCATTGAACATAGCAGATGATGAGCTGATGAGAGTGTAGGTACTGTAGGGAGAGACCGACATACACATATTTAGACTGTGGTACATTTTGACTCTTTTTTGAGTGTTTCCTTACTTTTAGACTATTCGACTAGTCTAAATTAAACATTTTGTTTAAACGACTGGGAAATAAGTCACTAGGAACATCCCTAATTTCCAGCATAGATTTATGGAGAAAAGGCACAATTTTGTGATTTTAAATTGACCAGAATGCAGTAAAATCAAGTGTTTGATGCTCAACATATCCACGGGGAGGACCCATAGACCCCCCACATATGATCTCTCTCCACCCCACCCATCTACAAACCCAGTTTAACCACTTTAGTGTTCTGTTTTTTATCGTTGCCAAGCTGTTTATATAGCAGTTTTACACAGACAACGTTCTGATGGTCTATTTTACCGGTCAATATAGGTAATGGAAATTCAGATATTTAGTCAGTAAAAGTTAAATAAAAGTCAGGGTATTTTACATTTGACTGAAGAGTGGGAACCCTGTATAGTTGGGTAATTATAATCTTTTTTGGAGTACTTGATAGTACATTATGTAGGACCATCAGCGTCACACATTGAAACTATGTAAGCATGCTGGTGGGATGTGTTACGCGTCATGTTGGAGCTCTTAAGACTGCCGTGTCTGTCATTCTCTAACAGATTACAGTTGGCTGATCAGTCTCAAGCAGATGGCCTCACTGCAGTTGTTTAGTCTGAGGTTAATGCTAGTCAGACACACACGCACGCACGCACGCACACGCACACACACACGCACACACACACACCACCTCACACACTTGGACATACAGCCTGACACACATGCAGGCACTCAAACACACAGGTTTACAGATGCACACACACATACATACACTCAACATTCACACATGCACCCACATAAATATATAGTAGTAAATATATAACAGGCACATAAACAGGTAGACACATGCATACACATATGCAGGGCTCCTCAAATGCACATTCTGTACAGTACATGCAGCACATGATGTAGTTTTGCCACTTTCTACATGCATTTAGTTTCTCTGGCATGCATGTAGAAAGCAGCGAAACAGTCTCCATCAGTGCTTAGAGTAAACACTAGGGATGGCACCGATACAATACTGAGATCAAAAATCAGTCCGATACTGACTTAAATAGCTGGATCGGTATCGGTGACAATCGGAAAGTTGTAACCGATCTATGGGGCTGATCCAATTAAACTAATTTACACGCGTAGGTCTACTGTCAAGCATCCGCCACGTCTAACCTACCCAGGCCACACTATCAGCAGCAGGTTTCTAAAATGCACCTAAGTCCTAAAATACAGATTGGCCGTCATTTACTTTGCAATTTAACTTAAACCGTAACACTGGAATCGGATCGGTACTCGGTATCGGCCGATACCCAAAGTAACCCGGTATCTGTATCGTTATCGGGACTGAAAAAACTGGATTGTGCCATCCCTAGTAAACACACACACACACACACACACACCTCTTCCTACTTCCACTTTATCAGCGGGTACTGGAGTGTGTTGCGTGCAGACCATACACCTGTAGTGTGTGTGGTGTTTACATCTAGCTTGACTGGCTGACATGCGATACAGCCACATACTCCCTCTCAGCACCCACATCCTCTAATGCCCCCTTTGAAGTCGAATTAGATGAGCACCGTTGTATAAAAAAGGACAAAAGCTTTGTGCTTTTATGGAATCGTTCCACAAGCTACAAAGACAAGCACAAGGCACTTTAGACAGAATAAATGGACCAGTAATGATGAGTGTATACACAGTGTGTGTGTGCGTGTGTGTGTGTGTGTGCGTGTGCGGGTGCGCGTGTGCGTGTGCGTGTGTGTGTTTGTGTGTGTGTGTGTGCATGCTGTGACTGTGCCATTGCACATTAAGGCCCATTTCTAGACCATGATACAGATGCTATCTAACCAAGGCCACCCAAATCTTCCCTCTTTTTTCCAGTCCTCTTTACCGTTGTCTTGTTCCCTCTCTCTTAGACAAGAAGCCCTGGAGGTCCCTCACCAAACAGGTGGGATTGCATCTGTTCCGCTCTTATCTCTCCTCCTCTCTCCTGAACATTTGTACATTTGCTCCATGTTTGAGAATATGATCCCATATGCTGTGTTCCCTTTTGACTAAAATATATACCGCAAATATTTATTATAATAACTTTCAGTTTACAGTCTCTCTCCCTCTCTCTCTCTCCCTCTCTCTCTCTCTCTCTCTCTCTCTCTATCTCTATCTATCTATACAGTATATACAGTACATCAGGGCTATTCAATTACAAATTCAAGTGGGCCAGATTTTATAAAGAACAATTGTGGGTGGTCCACATATTTTTGGCAGGAAATTTACTTTTTAGCAATTCTAACATTATTTAAAATAAACAACAATCTAGTAAATCTGAATAAACAAAGTTTATCTATATTTGTTGAGATTTAGGCTGGTATAAAGGCACAGTAATTATTTGGTAACACTAATACATTGTACTGTAACCTACACATGGGTTTTGCATTTAGAAACGTAAAATCATGTGTGTGCATCTAGGTGAGAGAGCTACGCGACTGTCTATGATAGCATCTACGAGAGCGAGACAACGAGAGCATCCACCCTGCAGCTTGATTAATGTTCAATGTGTCACGTCAATGGCAAAGGTTTTCTATAGACAATTCCAATTCTCA
Source organism: Typhlichthys subterraneus (assembly GCA_027564835.1). Taxonomy (NCBI): domain Eukaryota; kingdom Metazoa; phylum Chordata; class Actinopteri; order Percopsiformes; family Amblyopsidae; genus Typhlichthys; species Typhlichthys subterraneus. Next base: position 17,721 of record JAODUH010026770.1, read on the forward strand.
TAAAGAAATAACAGTCATGCCCACATGCAATGCAGTGTTCAACTGAAATTACATTTGTTAGACAAAGTAAAAACTACTGAAACAAATAGTTGGGTAGAGTATTGGCACCAAATTCCAGGTATTCCTACCGGTATGGGTTCAAATGTGACTAGTACCATACCCAAACATTATCCTCACCAACAGGAGCTACGGGAGCAATGTGCACAAACGTATGGACTTAATTTCATCGCATTGATTATTAGATCTGGAATACTACATTACATTTACAAACAGGCTATGTCATGATGTCTTGGCTGTAGAGCAGTTCATAATAACTCATTTACAGTAATATATTGACTTGATTACTTGTATACTTGTTATGTACTGTATTAAACTAGTGTACTGTATAGTGGTCAAGGGTGCAATCCCCTGGTAGGCCACATGGGGGTAGTTGTTGGGCGGCATTTGGCCCACGGTCCACTAATTGAATAGACCTGCTGTACAATATACTGTATATCCTGTATGCAACATACAGTATATATGTATCTTTTTGTGTGTACTCTGATGTTTCAAGGTGAATGTTAATGATCTGTGCATGTGTGTGTCAGGAGCTGGAGAAAATTCTGTTAGACACTCCTCCAGTATGGAGAGGAACATCTAAACTTTTCCGCAACATGAGAGAACAAGGTGGGAGAGAACTCACACACACGCACACAAATGCTCACACAGTACATGCGTTAAGCAACACACACAAAGGCACCTTGAGTTGTTTCTTGCACACACACACACACACACACACACACACACACACACACACACACTCTGATGATAACATTAACTGCATGAGTAATTCCAATTATGATAAGTGCATTGTGTAGGTTTGTTTTGCTTTATAGAATCCACATCTATCTATTATTTACTTTAACGACATCAGTTCAGTAAAATCTATGACAGCGAGTGCTGTGTTTACCACTGCCCACTAGCTGGTGTCCATGCCATGCAAGAGTGATAGTCCTTATGTAGGCTTGTGTGTGTGTGTGCGTGCACGCAGTGTGCATGCCACAGTGGGTGTCTATAATCCGGAGTTGGAGCCACACTGTCTCTCCTTACGGTCAAACAACCTGGAAGTACTAAAAATACACCTCCTCTCTACTCCTCTCCTCTACTTTATACTTCTTCTCCTCTCAACCAGCCTCTGTTCCCCCAGTGTGTTCTGCAGCTCCTCCTAGTATTAATCCATCCCAGTGAAAGAACTGACAACATTGCATCACAGAGAAACGAAATGAGAGGCTCTTAATTGAAAGCGTTTGCTTCAGGACGGTGTTAACAGCACAGTCACGTGGTCTGAGAGCAGGCCCTTGTGGTGATAATCACACACACACACACTGCTACAGTGCTAAAGATAACTCCCCTCTCCACTCCCCCACTCAGAACACAAGCTAGTTTCTCACCCTGTAGCTAATGTATAGCTATTGTGCATGTGTGTGTGTGTGTGTGTGTGATTATTCCACGGGGACCAGTATCCAGAAGCATGGCCACATTCTCTGTGGACAGATGGAAAATCAAGATGAGAGGAAATACAGGAGCAGTGAGGAGAAATTAAAGATTACTGCATGATGGTGAAGGAGAAAGCAAATGTGGACAGGAAAGGAATGGGGGAGAGAGAGAGAGGGAGAGAGAGATGGAAAAAGCCAGCGGAGGAGGAAACGCTGTATTGTGTACTGTATCTATGCGAGGGATAGATATAAGTGATACAAAACTACATACACATTTAAATCACTGTTGGCGCACACATTAAAGACAACCGCATGGACAATGTGAACAAACAAGTGTGCGGTTTCTGAATAAAATACAAAACAAGAGAATGTGATACAGTGTGATGTGAGAGGCCTGTGTGTGTGTGTGTGTGGTGTTGGATTACTGTAGTTGTCGGAGACTGCTGTGATTGTCGGAGGAGTGATGTCAGACATAAAAATAGCCTCCAGCTGACAACGGCGTAAGATAGGCTAGGCCTATATGCACTAACTGCATATATTTTATGTAGAAACGCAAATTGCGCGAAGCAATGCTCAAATGTAAGCTTTAAACTGAAGTCTCCTGAAAACCTTTATTTGTTAATATGGGGCTTGGCGGCATCCATAAAGTGTTAAATTAACTACCGCCCTCTGCTGGACTGTCCAGGATATTACTATGCCAGTATTAACTAAGTGTATGAACAGGCACAAGAGGTATATGTCCCTGGTTGGAGCTGCAGGTCTGAATAGAGAAAATCACTAGCTGTGCCTGCACGGTCATGCAGGTAATGTACCAGGAACAATGTGTGGAAATGGCTATTAGCATGCATACTGCTGACATAGTGTGTGTAAAGTATGTATTAACCCTTGAAACGAGGGATATAGTATGCTGCAAGTCAGGCATTAGCATCGTATTCTTTGCCACAACCACAATGGTGTGTGTAAGCATATTACTGATGACTGATGTTACACATGTAACGTTACAAGTTCTGTGTTATATTTTAGGCTTTTTATATTTTGTAAGGCTTAAGAGCAGAAGAGAAGGGAGAGCTGTGTGTGTGTGTGTGTGTGTGTGTGTGCTGGCTTGTGTGTGTAAACCGTCACATTGTAGCACTTTCCTGTTTCCACGTCCACAACAGGTCCCCTTCTCAGCACAACACTGGCCTTACAACCGTCCTGCTGGTGTCATGTTCACTACACACATGCACGCACACACGCACACACACACACACAGGCAAAGCCGGTCTCGCGTAACACTCCAGCCAGTCACCCTGAACTATCTGGTGCATCTGAGAGAAAGCGAGATGCAGGACGGGGGAAAGCGAAAGAGGCAGAATGAGAGAATGAAGACCCCCTAATAGGGCCTCAGGCCAGAGGAACAGATCACCATGACATTTTTCACCTGCTTATCCAAACACACACACACACACGCACACACACACACACACACACACACACAGGCACTAGCAGCCAGAGTGTTCATCCTGGACACTTAGAGTCGGTGTGTGGCCAGATGGATGCTTGCAACTCAACTCAAGAAGCATTTTAGATGATATCTTCATGAAAGGCAGGATTACCACTGTGTATTTGTGTGCGTGCGCATGTGTGTGTGTGTGTGAATGTGATTTGGCAGACATTTCTGTGTCTCAAGAGGCCCAATGGTCTTTGAACATCTGTAAACACTGCGTCTTAATGTGTACAAGTGTATTCACTGGTGTGTATTTTATTTGTGTGTGTCTCTGTGTGTGTCCCACTGTAATCTTCTAGGCATCATTGCGTACACAGAATACCTCTTCTTGCTGTGTATCCTGACAAGTGAGTATGCTACTGTGTGTACTAGTAAATATTTAAAGGTTCAGAAGGCAGAAGTGATAATTGCGTGTGTGTTTTACCCTTGTACCGCACCAGGTTGTACTAATTACACCAGACTGCTGTTGATCAGCAGGATGAATGCACCACATACATGGCTATTACTCTTGTGTGCGTCGTGTATATATAAACGCCCTATAACTATGTGGTTAGATTCTACTTTCTGAAGCTAATTTCCCCTCTCTCTCTCTCTCTCTCTCTCTCTCTCTCTCTCTCTCTCTTTCTCTATCTCTCTATCTCTCTTTATCTCACACACACACAGAGGTAGACACACACTGATTATATTTGCTGGCTTTTCTGTTGTCAGAGCCTCATGCGGGCTTTAAGATTGCTTTCAACATGTTTGATGCCGATGGCAACCAGATGGTAGACAAGAGGGAGTTTTTAGTGGTGAGTCTCTGTCACTGCACCCTCGATTAGAACAGATCTTTAGCAAATATGCTATTACATTTTTCATCCCATTTTTGTGTATGCACACTGTATTTCTCTATATCGTTTTAGTATCTCTCTCTCTGTCACTCACACAGCTTCAAGAGATCTTCCGTAAGAAAAATGAGAAGAAAGGAAGGAAAGGAGATGTTGAAAAGTCTGCCCAGTTGGTAAGAATATGATGTGTGTGTGTGTGTGTGTGTGTGTGTGCGCGTGTGTGTGTGTGCGTGCATGCGTTGGCATGTGTGTGTGTGTGTGTAAACTCCCCACGCTACTTATTAAATATGTGTTTTCGGTGATGATGTATGCTTTAGTATTAGCTTTATGTGGAGGGTCTCAGCACACACACAGGATGGCATTATTTGCTGTACTTGAAACGTGCTTGAAGGGCCTTAAAGCTACAGTAGTGTTACCTGTTGGATTCCTGAAGTGTAAATGTTGTCTCTTCATTACTGTAACAAACATAGCAAAATTGTTAATTAATTAATTGTTAATTAATTAATTGTTAATTAAAACGAATGTAGTGTTAACCAAGAAGGCTGTACTGTAAAGCCTGTCTGTTATATAAAGCAGAGAGCTAGTTTCCCCCCCTTTTTATAGCAGTGTGTACTAGTCCCATTGTTAAAACTACTAAATTAGATCTTATGGCCAACATATATGATTGTATTTGCAGTGTTATACCCTATCTATAGCCCAACCCACACCGGCGGCGCACGATACGCCCGCACACCGGCACCTAGATGCGCTTCGACACGTGTTGACGCGCCGCCCAGCTAGCGAATACGCCACTGTTCTATTCCCTCGCGTCGACGCTACCTGAAAACACAAGATAATGTGCAGTTTGGTATGTCCAGGCTCCCGTAGCAGCTCTCTTCTCTGCTTCTGTTGCAGCGCGACGGCTCCGTTCCTCGTTATGCTATATGCTATCAACAAATGCTTATGATAGCCTAGCTTCCAGCTATGTTCTTGATGTCCAACTGCCTTCAAAACAGTCTCAACTGCTCAGATTATTAAATTACACTAGCCAAGAGACTATCGGCATTTGGTCTCGTGACCAGTGCTGTGTGTAACATTCCCTGTTGGCCCATCAGTATGACTCAACCGGACGCGACGCTTCCTATTGGTGCTTGGGGGGTCGCTTAACGCGCGTCATGTGACGCGCCACGCCGCGGCTGCTCCAGTGTGCGTTGGGCTTCTATCGCAATTGTATCTTTTGAATTCTTTCTTCCCTTCTGTCTGGTTGTTAGATCTTCAAATGGTTGTGTCGTTTCTCTTTTGACTTGTGTGTAGGAAATATCTCAATTTGCCTCTTCATACATCTCTGCTATACTTCTAATTGCCTCTATTACAGTACGTAATTAATACAGAGTCTGGTCTTAGTAATGATTGATTGGAAGTCAAAGCATCCCCTTTCTGCTTGTTTTTCGGAAAAGTGCTCCGCTCTATTTTAAATGGTGGATCACTGTCATGGTCCTGTGAATTGTGGCCTCCTTGTCCACACTGACATTAAGCCTCCATGACGTTGTGCATTTGTTCCCAGTTTAACTTTACAACAGTAGTTTGCGTCAGATCCTGATCTTGACCCAGAACCCTGCAGTAACTAGCAGTAACCGTAGCAGTAACCGTGTGCGTTAACACAGCCTGACATACAACAGTCAGCGGCGTAGAGAGGAGCGTGTGCTGTCCCACAGTGCAGCCAGAGATGTGTTAGATATGACACATCCTTTTGAAGTGCCTATCCTCTGTCCTTTCGTGTACTAACATGTCTTCTCTCCCTCTCTTCTCTGACTGCATGCGGTGTCTCCCTCCCTCCCTCTCTTCTCCCGTGTTAGACTATGCAGCTGTATGGATATCATGTTGCCCCCATGAACAGCGTATGTATCTACCTCTCTAACCCTTCATTCTCTTCCCAGCTCTTCCGTAGGTGGATAGGGTAAAATGGGGATGATGGGGGGGGGGGGGGGTTGTAAAGTCCTCTTCCTTATAACCCCTATTTAAAGTATCCATTATTATTATCAAGTATGAGTGCTAGACAATGGCAGTAACGTAAACAGCGCTGCAGCATGCACACAAACAACTGCACCCATTAACCCCTTAAAATTCCTGTCAAATTTGCATAAAAACGCCTATGTTAGGGATAACCGAAGTAAATTGAATGCTGTTCTTGAACCCTGTAGAGTATATGCATGGTTTTGGTCTTCTCTGAAAGCTGTCACTCTGAAGTTTCT
>JAODUH010026801.1:0-23727 GCA_027564835.1 Typhlichthys subterraneus
CTCTCTCTCTTGTGCTCTCTCTCTCTCTCTCTCTCTCACTATCAATTTAAATTCAAATCACTTTATTAGCATGATGTAACAGCTTACATATTGTCTCTCTCTCTTTCTCTCTCTCTCTTTCTGTGTGTCTCTCTAAGTCTCTCTGTGTCTCTCTTTCTGTGAAATTCAAATTCAAGTGGTGCTTTATTGGCATGACAAGTGTTTAGTTACTCATATTGCCAAAGCAAAAATGAAAAATGTAAAATAAAACTAAAACACAACAATATTTACACCATTACAATGTTTATAACATCTATCTCTCTCTCTCTCTCTCTCTCTCTCTGTGTCTGTCGGTCTGTCTCCCCTCCAGATGTCAGGTACAGTGGGAGTCTGTGCGGCTGGATGTCGTCTGACACATTTCACAACAATGATAACAAGCTGCAGGTTTGTCCTTCAGCTGCTCACCCCTGGAGCGCTCAGCTCACACTGTGTCTCACGCACTCTCTCTCTCAATTCAATTCAATTCACTTCAATTGGCTTTATTGGCATGAATGTTCAAAGACAATGTGCTAAAGCATAACAAAACAATAACAAAAAACTAAATAGTGTCTGTCCAATAATGTGGTCACTATACACAAACATCAATGTAACTTAACTGGTAGCCTGTCTATCCCACATAGTATTCCAAACTACTCCTGTGTGTGTGTGCATGTGTGTGCGTGTGTGTGCGTGCATGTTCACAAATCTCATGTACTGTCCCTCTCAACTGTCCCTTGGGTTGTCTCTCTCTCTCTCTCTCTCTCTCTCTCTCTCTCTCTCTCTCTCTCTCTCTCCCTCTCTCAGACACACAAGCACACAATCACACACAGGAGTCCAGACAGTTTTTATAGCTAAAAGGCAAGCCTGTTGATATATTGCACATACACATGCACCACACTCTAGTGAACAGAACACACGTGTACAGTACATACACCTATTAGCAACATGCAGTATTTTGCATGTGTACATAATACTCACATAGAAACACACAGCAACTCTCTGAGACATGCACACGCTGATATTGGGTTTCTTGATGGGGCCATACTAGGCCTCAAAGGCCCTGTAGGGTAGCGTTACCATTAGCACTAGGCTACACCATATAGGCCTGTTACATTTGCATGTGACTGGGTATTTTTAGAGTCCGGCTAATAAGAATGTGTTGGCTCTTACTTCTCGTAATCGTGTTTACAGTAGAGCAGGCGGTCTCTGCAGTAACAGGTCCCGCTCAGTGCGCTCAGACACACGGCGCACTTGACGCACGTCTCGTGCCAGGAGCGTTCGTTCACTCTCAGAAGAAATCGGTCAGCAATGGGCGACTCGCAGCCCGCACACACTTCTCCGCCGCCGCCGTACTCAGAGCCTGAAATGCACGGTGAAAACACGTGAGTAGGTTTAAAGGGTCAGTAGCCTATACGCACCCACACACGTTTGTAAAAAAATGGATATTATAACATATAGGTTCGTATAGGCTTAATCTGGGCTTTGGTTAGGCGGGAGGCGAAATGACAGCTGTCACTCACCGAAAGGCGTTGACGACGGAGGCTGCTGCAGACATGACTGGGTCTCCTCCGTCTTCATCCCTTCTCTTCTTCCCTCAGTGTGATCGCTTAAAGAAGGAGGCATTAAAAGATGACAGAACACACGAGTGACCATCAGGCGTTACTGACTGAAAGACAGCAATACTCATAAAGGAGAAGAAATAAATCAATAACATGATATATTAAAGACGCCCGCACAAACACACACACACAATCCCCTCCAATACACGCGCACAGAAACACACCGTCAGAATACAACATATAGGCTACTACAGGCCTAATTGAAAAGGGGGGTTTTGGTGAAATTATAAATACGCAACATTGGTGCTTGAATTGTATGGTTACATGTTTGCAGGGTTTCACCTGTGATGACGAGCTTTGATTTCCAGTGTTGTCTAGGCCTCTCGGCTATTAAGATCCTACAAATTATAAATGAATTGAAAGGAAGGGTCTCACGCGATACGTTTTTTTAAACGTGTTTTATAACTTTTATACTTTTTTAATTCTTAAATTCTTCTTCTTTAGAATATCTAATACACATCATCATGGTACATGAATCTCTGGGATATGTATATAGGCTAAAAGGAAATCCTGTCCAACTAAAAAAAATATATTATATTTTGTTTTGAAAACTATAATATATTCAGACATAGGCCTATATTTCATAATTCTTAGAATTTTTTTCAAACATCAGTCGATACGTATGGAGATAGCTATATCACATTTTCACTGCACATGTATCATTATTATTAAATTATTGCATTAGCCTATATTATGTCTTATTTTAGTTTAAATGTATATTATTAGTAGTTAGTAACATTTATTAGAGATCAGTATAGATTAGATTAAACTGTTTCAAACTATTGGAGAAATACTTTTTTTCTATACGATATTTGGTTCTCCATAATGGAAAATCTATAATTACACAAAATTATAAAAACAATATAACCTCTCAAAAAATAGGCTATTATTAACCAATTTAATCCAAACCATTCTACGAAACCTAAATAGCCTACTCAAAATATATAAATATTCTATAGAATACGCCAAATAATGGCCTAATTATTAGGCCCACATAATACATCAAAAAAGCAATACCTGTTTAAAACGCTTGAAAATGTGTAATCAATTATACATAAAATAAATAATACTAGTATTGACATGCTATCCTAAAAATCATTTGTGATTCTGCAAATTAAGTAAAATAGTTGTTTTGCAAAACGGCACACTCAAAACAGTCAAATTAAATATTCATACAATAACATAATATTGTAGCATTTTGGCATTGTAATAAAAACAATTACAAATTGATTTAAGAGATATAGGCTATATGTTTTAAAATGAATACATCACTGTAAAACACATTATAAATAACATTTGAATTAATATAGGGCTATTATACAGGCTATACAAATTTTTTTCTGCATCCACAAATAAACAGAACATACATTTAATTCTCAAATGTTTTTTGTGTGGCTATAATTAGTGCATAGACATAATTTTGTATGTGCACCACATTTTGTAGCCTATCCTACAACACATTCAAATATAATGGAATTACAACATTAGAAATAACGATAGGCTATAGGCTACAATACGCAACCGTAGCCTATTTGATGCTGAAATATCTTAAGAAAATTAAATCTTGTTATTATTTAAATAATATTCATAATGGCATGACAATAATACATAGTGTTTCTTTAACTTCGCAAACACTGCAGAAAGTCTTAAAAAATCACTTTAACCAAAGGTTAAAAACCAAAGAAATAGTCAAAAACAACAGTGTAGCCTTAGATGCGTTCACACTCTCACACAACCTGTTCTTGAGCGTCGGTCACAGAATCGCAACATACCTTGAGGTGAAACACACTCCAGCCGAAATCTCGGTTGGCAGCATTAAAAAGGGAACTTCAGACCAGTAAAGAAACAATCGCGTTTCTAATCGCTCTCCGTTCTCCCCCCAGAGTGATATTTTAACTAAAAACTAAAGATCATGTCAGCACAAACTATTGTCTATTGTCTCCTTTTTCTCGTCAGTCCTGCGTGCTTGCTGAGTTGGTTGTGCATAAAGACTCGGAGGGAGGAGATGGACAAGGGAGGGAGAAGTCAGAATGTGATGAAGGAAGATGTGTGATGATGCAGGCTACTGATGCTCAAAATCATCTCTTGCATTTGTGTTGCGGGTTTTATGAGAAATGTATAATTTAAAACATTTCAAACGACAAGAACTTGACCCCAATGCCTATTGGGAGCTGGGTCTTATCTAGTATTTGCATGTTAAACGCGAATGCTGGTTCAGGTGAAAAATCCTTAACAGAACAATGGCATGGTAAAATGATAGATTAATTAGGCCTACAGCCTGTAGCCTATAGACATACTATCAATATTACGTAAAACACTGTCTTTAACTTCATGAACAATTTACCAAAATAGTAGGCTAATTGGTGAATGACTGGTAGAAGTCCAGGCAAGAACGCCCATGCTTTCAAATAGTATTTACGTTTGGAAATAGCGCTACTGGTATTACGTTTTTGTTTCACCTGGAGAACGCTGCCCCCTTGTGACACTGTATCAGTAGTGCAGTGACTAAAGTAATTCGTAGCAAATCAGCCTTTCAAACAACCTGATGTTACTGTATATATAACACAATTGAAACAATATCATTGTGTAAGGCATTTATTATAGCATTTCCATTTTACAGCATATTAAACATTTAAAAAAGGCAGGCCTGTGTTCACTGCAGTTGTATTTATGATCACTGGTATAGTAATATGTGGGAAAAGATGGGTTTAAACCAAACAAAAACATGTAACTGGTAATAGACTGCATATCAATACAGTATTCTACACTCAGAACAAGGATGGACCTCAGCGAGCATCAGGCCTACAATATATAGCAGACTTACTATATGTATAGAATGCCTGCAAGAAACATTTAATGTTTAACATGAAGCTGAATGTTTGTTGATGTTTTTCCTAATACGGATTACATTTATCTATGTAAAATATATACAGTCTGTCAATTAAAGGAGTCTCAACTCATCTGTGAATGTATTCTGTTGGACAGATTATAGAGTATTTTATTTGTCAGACAGCTTCAGACAAAACGTTGCTCATCAGTCCCGGAGTGGCTCCGTCTCAACTTCAGCCCAGACAGGATCCTCTGTGCTGGTGAGCTCGGACCTTGCTCTCTGGTAAAACGTCTCCTTGGTGATGGGCACAGAGCCCCACCCTGCCTCAAACCAGGTCTGTTGTCGTTGTTGTTGCACTGATTGCTGTTAAGAAAAGCTTGGCTCACAGATGATGCCTCCTGGGAAGACCCATTCACTGTACTGGACAGCGCTGTAGCCGTTCCTAATGGGTCCAATCCCAGCATGCACTGCACAACCTCGCGAGGCCTCACCTGAACGCCGGGATGGCCGTTGGGCTGACAGATGGCGTCCAGTGGTTGGGAATGCGGCCCTGGTTCAGGTGAGGAGCTACGGCTGCTGTCTGGGGTCCCGTCTGGGGCATTCCAAGCCTCTGTGCTGGGCTCTGGGTCGCGGAGCCGTGCTCCTGTGGTGGGGTGTCTGTGATACTTGGCAGGCTGTCTGGGGAAGCTGTGCTGTGGCTGGGCCCCCAGAAGAGACTTTGGGCCCCCTGAGGCCTCCGTCACAGCCAGGACTGACACGGGGAATGGAGTGAAGGGGTAAATAATGAAACCATATTACTATTATCATATAAAGAATAATTATAAAGCAAAGCAAACACATGAACATTAATATAATTCCAGAAATTAGATTAGATTTAGTTTAACCTATGATTTCTACTTTGGAAGGTCATGTGCATATTCATAAAACACTCAGAGAAGCAAGTGTATAAAAGGTGTATACTGAATATTAGCTAGAAAGAGATTTCTCTTAGATTTGGTATTAGCACTGCCTTGCACATATACATATATATATATATATATATATATATAGGAATTTGCCTTGGAATGGGATTCTGAAGGCAATTCCACTGTGACCCAGTGTATTGCTGTGTTTAGAAGCATTGTTACATCATGCTAGCATGCTAGCTGCTTGAGGCAAAAGTAAAGCAAACAGCAATAGTGAAGCTGATCAGAAATAAACGCCTGCCTGATTCTGAAATGTCTGAAATGTTTTAAATCACGACTAGCAGGCTCTGCCTCTAAGCTCCCCCTACCTGCTCTTTCATTGGCTTCGGGGCTGAGCTGGTCCACTGCTTCATTGGATGAAGACTTGTCAGATATATAACCCTCGCTTGATTCTCCCTTGAATGTTCGATTCTGTTGAAACGGCACAAGCTTAGTGTCGGGGAGAGGTGATCCACGGGGGTGTTGTAACTAGAGTTCGTCACGCATTAACTGATTCTCCAGCTCTACTTTATTGAAAGTACTGTAGTCTGAGAGTAGGCTCAGGCCGAGAGGAAACTAGATGCCATTATTGTCATTATTGTCTAAAAAACATCTATGGGAATGCACAACCCACACTTCATATACCTCTTATAAGTATAGGGAAAACTTTTCTGCTTCCGAGCATCACTGCTTACGTCTACAGTTGAGTGCATAACTACAGTAACAGTATGTTGTTAAAATCGGTTCCTTAATCCAAACACAAACACCACACCTTGTAGTGTTTCTTGACTTCATCTATATGTTTTGTCTTCCTATTTCCTACATATGGGCTGAAAAAGGAGAGTTCACTGCCCACTTCTTTTTAAACACGATGGAAGCCTATAGCAGCCCAGGTTAGTTCCCATGCAGGAAGCGCAGAAGCGGCGTGCAAAAGCAGCAGGAGTCCAGCGTGCTAATCCTGACAAAACACGGGGTTAAGCTTGGCCATGCCAAGTCTCCTAGGACAACAGGTAAGCTAATTAGAAAAAGAAGTTAAGGCTCAGCTGAATTCACTTTGCCATCTGGGTATGAGAGCCCAAGCCTGCCTGTCCCTTTTAACGTCAATCAGATGACCGAAGGCTGGCAATTTACTGACACTTTGATCCTGCACCTGGGAAAATAAACTAGTGTATTTGTTAGAAAGTACAAATGCTTGCAGCATGCCAGAAGACCGCAGCTAGCATTATCGCGGACTGACTTTACGCCAATCTTCACTTAGGCTTCGGCTCTTACCTCAAGGGATCGCGGTCGTTCTCTGGAGGAGGCTTCCTGTTCCTGGACAACTGACGTCTCCACAGAGAGCGGGCGGGGGACCCGGGAATTAGCTTGCGGAAGACCTGAGGTAGGAGATGAGGGACGGAGCGAGCCACGTCTCTGCTGGGGCTCAAACACCTGGTCGTGGTGCGCGATGAGGAACTCCACTAGCACAGCCTGGTAGCTGCTCTCCAGTAGTGCAACCATTGACATGTCGATGGACACTAAAGGGCGCAGCAGCGTGGGCCCAAACACAATGCCCAGGTTCCCGGGAGACATCTTGTTCTCTTCGTAGTTTTCTGAAACTCTGCAGGTAAATGGCGTCACGAAAAACATGAGCTTTCCTTAGATTCAAAAAATTTACAGCGTGCCATTAGAGGAATTAGCAGCCGACAAACGTTTAGAAATATTTCCAAAAACATGAGCTTCCTTAGAATCAAAACATTTACAGCGTGACTTTAAAGAGGAATTAGCAGCCCACAAACGTTTAGAAATATTTCAAAAATGTGGGTTTGTGGGAAAGCACTGAGGGCCGCAGAGCCACCAAAGAGAAAGTTGAACCTAGGTCATTAGTCACACAACCACAAATGCATTGTAAGCAAATATACCACATACCAAATTAAAACCTTGTATCACAAACACTCAAATTAATATCTACGTTTTTATGCACACAGTATTCAAACTTCAGCCCGAAAATGACCATATTCCTGCTAAAATTTTTACATGTCTGCTAAAATGAATATTCCGCTAACATGTTAGTTTACATGCAGCTAATTTATATCTCCTAAAGATATGCCGTTTAAATAACTTGCTCGCCCTACAGATTAATTTCCCTTCTTTTCAAACTGCATTCAAATGTTCCAATACTGTATATGGGAAAATAGAACGGCTGGAGCCGCTTATGCTATTTTGTGTATTTGCAACAAAAGTGGATATTTTTCAAAGGTTTCTGCACATATCGTACTGTAAACAGGCAAGCGATGCCATAAAATGCAGCAAAAACCCCACTTAAGACTGATATTCTGAATCAGCTGTATTAAACATGCTCCTAAAACCAGAAAAACATCACCATATGCTGATATTAATCGAAAAAATTCTAAATTCAGAAAAAGGCCTTATTCAGAATATCCAAACGGAACATGGCGTTTACGGTATATGACACCTATAAAATTCTGAATTTTGCCATAGTCGGAATAATAGTGTAATACTAGTGTGCATGTAAACGTAGCCAGTGTCATGTAATGTGTATTCTAACAAGAAGCATTGCATGAGCATCAAATATGACACGGTGGCTGAAAGCACACCTTTGTAGGTGAGCCATCATATGGTGCAATGTGTGGTAGCAGTGGGAGGGGAGTTTGTCCAGCAGCTCTCGCAAGTTATGAATAATGTCGTTCATCGCCTTGGAGGTCTCTGCCATGGGCTCCCTCTCTGTAAGGTGTTGGATGGCCCTGCCAGCAATAATGAAGTCATTGTACAGGTTGAAGGTTAGCAAGGGCTCTGGAAGCTGTGGGAGGAAAAGTGTGCAATTAGCCAGAGTATGACATGCTGACAGAACGAAACAACTTCATCCTTTATGCTGAATCAGGATGAATCAGAGTGAGAAGCAGTACCTCCTTGAAGAAGTGCTTGAGGACGGAAGTGATGTCATGCGGTGAGAGATCGGACAAGTCCACCTGTTCCCTTTGAGTCTCAAAGGCCTGACAGAGCTTCTGGATGCGAGGCTTGGACCCACTGACCCGATACACTCCCTGGGAGGAAGAGGACAATGAAGGACACTGTTGTCCTGGACAACATGCATGCCTTGACATAGCTATAGTAAAGAGTACCTGGACATTGAGAGCGCGGCTCTCGATCTCCGCTGTGCACTGCCTCACCACGAAGGGCACTTCGCTGGGACTGTCCTGAGGCAGCATGGAGAGGCCCACGCCGAACAGGATCCCCTTCCTGTTCTCACACTCTAGCTGAAATACCTCCATACACTTCCTGTGGATGGCTGCCCCACACTGATGTACAGAACACATGACATTAATCATCTTCTGTTATAATTAACAGTAGAAAACAGCCATCTGTGTTGCTTTCAACTATGATAAAGGTCATTTTGGACAAACGCACACCAAATATAAATGGCTTGTATCTCACAATGATTCTTTCAGAGAATAAATCATCTTAGATATGTCCAGCCTTTTCAGATTACTTCAGACAACAAAACTGATGGCAACACTTAATGAAAGGGGACTCAGCCCAAACGGTTTGATGTGTGTTGAGCGGCATATGGGCTAACCTTTAACTCTTTCATCACTGAATTTTCTTCGAATTCCATTTGAATTCCTAACAGACACACCCAGTTGAACTAGACACTTACCGCCTCACATTCAATGCCATTGACCACAATGTAGTTATCGCAATGCTTGCATTTGACCATCTTGCTTTTCATCTTCCTTAATCGGTGTGTCAGCGCAGCTCGGGTCGGCATGCGCGATCTAATTGTAAGGCCGTTCGCTTCTGCAGGGCAATCTATGAAGTCTGCAATGAGTAGAAATGGGTCATAAACCCACATACCATTGGGAAGTTAGAATAAATAAATCAGAGTATGTACTCTTTTTTAAGATGTGCGCTATTGGGCTATACCTACAGTATATCCAGTATTGCTTATATTTTGTTCCTGGTTCAGCCTATTATTTGTAAATTAGGCTTATTATTATTAGGCTTGAATAGGCTTATTGCCTATTCATGGTTTTCCCACCACTGTGTTCCAGGTGAAACTGACCTGGCTCTATCACTGTTCCTGTGTCTTTGTCTTCAAGGTCATCTGACGACACGGTGCTAGTGGATGGCGCTTTGGGCAGCCTTCTACTCGCATGAGCTTCAGTATTGTACCCCGAGGTAGGGCAGGCCAATAGAAGACAGGGAAATAAAGACGTGAATCTCAAACTTCAGCACGGAGCCATACAACCAGTGCGGGGATTAACACCTTACCAGGGCTGGACAGTGACTCCAAGCTGCCTCCGATGCTCTCGCTGTCGCTATTCCCGGTCTTTCCTGAAGAGCAACACATTGTTAGCTTCCATAGAGGGGCACAATTAAAAGTACCACGGTGCAAAGGGATTCCTTACTTCCGTCGGTGGAATGTCTGCCCAGGCTGTCTTCTAACGAGTCCTGCAGATAGCTGAGGGTGTTGCTGATTTTTCGTTTGGTCTGTTCGGGCCTGACAAGAAAAGCCATCGATAGAACTGTTAGTCATGTGAGGGAGGGGTCTCGCAGGGGTGGAGCGCAGGTGACAAATTGTTGACTAGCTCATGCTAGCGTACCCTTTGCCCAGCGGGACATACTCCTCGAAGGTGAAGTTTGGCAGGGGCCGCTCACACAGTCGCTTGCTAAGGATGTAGAGGAGATAGGGCTCCCCGGCCTCCAGGGGTCTGCAAGTCACCTCCAGGTTATGGTAGCCCAGAGGGATTGGCTCCACCTGCTGCCGCTGGTAGTAGAACATGTTGACTGTCGCCTAGCAAACATCAAAGAGCAGCAGCAACAACTTGTAAGTATATTACAATGTATTTGATCAGGAAACATAATTTCATTCAGTTGAAATGTATCTTTTTTTAATTTTGCAACAGCCCCAGAGGGGGCGCCAGTACATCGCAAGGCAGGTCCGCTCACACAAACTTTGCATTGCACACTGCACTTGTTTTTCAATTGGCATGATTATGTTAACAGGTTTCACATCACTGTTCAGTTGGTCAGGCTACAGTATAATGCATCAATGTTAATATGCGCTCACATTATTTCCTTCTGTCTCCATTATCTTAAGATTTCTACGTAGCCTCCTCGACCAATACCAACAGCAACACATTTTGCCGTGTCAGTCACCCAAAACATGGCCCGCACCCGTTAGCTCATGTGTTAGCTCGGTACCATAGGAGCCTGTAATGCAGATAGCTTTCTGGGCCTGATACCAACCTCCTTGAGCACATTGTCTCCCTGGCATATGAGCTTGCGAGTGTGAGAAATAATCCTCTCTTTAACTTTGACAAGCTCCTCCTGGTGGGTCCTGGCATCGCTGACACACTGTTTGTACAACATCTCTGAATCCACCACCTGTCGAAGGGCAGAGAGACATTTAGCTCTCTTAATTATCCACCAAATGACACATCCTTCCTTGAAATCAAACTTGAAAATCTATAGTGCAAAATGCAATGTGATTAATTAAATGTATTACATATTTTAACATGTAAGCTAACAATTTAGGTAAGTTTATTAGGATTGTTATCTGCTTGAGAATTATCTCTCTGATGGAGAGAATGCATTTTATTCATTACCAATACCATCGTTGATATGTGGGAATAAAGCGTTACCGAATTACAAACATGGTTCCTCCAATACTGACCTTGGACTGAGCTTCATCCTTGGATTTCCTCCTCTTTTCAACTGTTTTGTATCCAGTTGTGTCAGTCACAGTCTTGGCGCCCTTGGTCTTCTCTAGCTCCTCACTGCGCTGAATGTACTGATGACGAGCCTTTTTCAGAGCCATCAAGGCATCGTGCTGATAATGGATGACGGATCGCACGCAGCACGCACACACACACACACACACACACAGGGAACTATAATAGATGTGCTTCTCTTTTCTCTGTAAGATATTCTGTTGAGTCCAGTTACCATAAGCTGCATATCATTAGAGGTAGACGGACACCAGAGTACCCAGTGAAAATCAATACAGACATAGGGAGAGCATGTAAACATGACCCTTAATAATCTTAATAATCAATAGGCTTGAATGCTATCCATATCTAGTATCACAGACAGCAACACATGTATTGTGACACATTTGTAAAGCAGCCGTGGAATATCTTGGATAACTTGAGTTTAGACAAATTAACTCACCATCCTCTTCTGCTCTTTGGCCCACTGCTCTTTAAATTCTCTGCGCCACTTGTCAATCTCGTTTCGCTTGGCAGACAAAGCCTTTGGGAAAAAGACACTAGGTTAAATACATACCTGCCTACGCACGTCTCTACAAGAGAACATTTAGCATTGTAAAATACCAATATTAACACGTATGGGCACATTTCCCTGGAGAGTGGGGGAGATGAAGTTTGTTTGCGGATGCTTACTTGGTAACAGCGATGTTGTATTAGTTCTGTAGTCTGTTTGGAAGCCATACTGTTCTTAATATCTTGCTCCAAAGCCATGGTGTAGATATACTGTAAAGGCATCTTATCCTGAAAAAAACAGGGACCTATTTTAGACAGCACTTTCTTAAATTAAAGGATTAAACATTAAGTTATATGAAAATGTCTGTTATGTTACAATTACCAAACAAACAGTGTATTAACACCATCAGTTTCGTAGTGACCAAACACATCAAGTACTAATGACCGCTGAGTTACCCAAAGCAACTTATAGTGAGTACAATTACAGATATTTCAGTAGGATGCAAGTAGTTCTCTTGCTTGAGGATATATATAGGTAAATCCATGTCAGAGATCCCATACAACTCAGGGCCTTTCGACTAAGAGTGGTACAGGCAGATGCTCCAGTATGCTGTCAAGTCAAGTCAAGCCAAGTCAAGTCAAGTCTATTTATATAGCCCTTAATCACATTACAGTCTCAAAGGGCATTACAACCCACATTTCACATGGAAACAAACACCCCTTAAACCTGCTCCTCCCCCCAGACAAGGAAACACTTCCATTGAAACTCCATAGGGAAAGAATGCTCTCCCTGCTATACGGTATGTCCCCCAATATCAAAGGTCTGTATACAGTACCTGCTGTGTCACGCATGCCCGGGCTCCCTCTGCTGCCTTTATGATATTCTTAGCAAATTCTTGTTCTATATTAAAAAAAAACATGAAGTGTTAGTCATAGCCTGACATTGCCTTCCTTGTAAATGTATTGCTAATGAGGATGAATTGAACATCATGCAAAATATAAATGGGACCACACTATTAGATGTCAATAAAGCTTTTAGTAGGTACTGTATAATATCAATATGGAGCTTGGAGCTTTGCCATGTTCCATTTTAGTCTGATAGGATGGTATAGCCTAACCTATCCCCATTTAAATAATCCTTAATGGAAATCTTATTGGAGCTCCCGGAACATAAGACTCAAGACACAAGAATCATAGACTCATTGCTACACCTTCTAAATCCTTTGTTGCTTGACTGAAAGTGGCCCCACATCATTTTGACAAAGTCAGTTTTGATAATCTAACTAGATATAGTTCTAGATTCTAGAGTAACTCCAGTATTAAAGTATAATTTTACATATTTGGCAACAGTCATGTTCTAAAAAGCATTGTTGTGCTTTTATTTGACCATTTTAAAATATTCAAAGCTAATGATAATGCTAAACAGTTGAAAGCTACTGTACAGAAGGAACCACATCTTTAAAATACACTAATGTAGTCTGGCCATAATAACATAAATAAAAATGAAATATTATAGATAGAAGTTGATTCGCAGCCTACAGGATATCATACTCCACAGTTTGGGAACTCACTGGCTATTCTCCCGTATGAGACAATCCAGCAAATGGTGAGCTTGGGCTTTATCAAGCTAGCATCATCTGTTGCTCACACAGACTGGCAAGGCAAGCCGCTAGCTGCAGTACATACTGTGTGGTAAGATTCATGCTCGTACTCTGGGTCACCTGTGCAGGCGGATGCCAGGGTTATCCTCTCTATTACCCCTCCACTGGCTAACTAATCTCTCTCCATTCTAATCCCCTTGGCCGTAGGATTTAATGGGGTGAATGCACCACTAACGGTTATTAAGTGGCTGACACAGATAGCCACCAATATGCTAGGATGTAGGATGGACTTGCTGTTAAAGCTGTCTATATACAGCTGCTGGTGAATCTCTGCCAATATCGTACAGTAGATGTCAGTGTGGGTCTGATTTAAGTCTCATTTCTTCACTAAGAATGTGGGCATGTTTAAACCAGATTTAAAACCAGACCTGTAGTCATACTACACCAGGATTCTTGAATCATTCAAAGACCATTTATAGCTATTTGGAAACAAGTTACCAAGAACCAGTTCTGTAAATTGCTGCCACACCTGAATATTTTGGTCATGTCAGTTATATTAACTTCAGTTCAGTATTACAGTTCATTATAGTGTATTGACTTGAGGGAGCAGCATTTGACATTGTTTCCACACTGTGGGCATCAGATCAGAAATAATCAGATATGAGATTAAATTAAAACAGTTTGTCACTTTTGAAGTGTATTTCTATAAACAGGCTTATTCTATAAACATGCCTTGTGGTGTATTGTGTCAAGTTGTATGTTTCTGCCCTAGTTAATACCACTTATGGTGCTTTTTAAACATTAGTAAGTAGCTTAACATAACACAAGTTCTAATAATAATAATAATACATTTAATTTATAAAGCACTTTTCCTTTGAACAAATCTCAAAGTGCTACAATGTACACTCATAAAAAACACATTAAAACATCAGTAAAACAGATTTAAAACAAATAAAATAACAAATGTATAATAAGAATTACAAAATAGATAAAGCATAACAAGTTAAAAAATCATAAGCTCTAGTAAATAAAAATGTTTTCAGACTTTTTTTAAAAGTATCAACAGTCTGTGGGTTCTGTGGGTAGTTCTAAGAGTATAACACAGAATCTAACATATTCATGAGCTAATGAGCTGTGCCAAATATAGTTATAAATCGTAAGGCAAAACATTTTGTTTACAGGTTTACAGTGTGTGTGCATGTGCATGAGCACTTTACCCAGGCTGATTCTCTTCTCCATCCAGGCCAGAAGGTCTTTGGCGTAGCGACACCACATCTTGGCGTACTGCAGGGCCGTGTCCACCCCTCCTTCACAGCGACAGAGGACCAGGTCTGCATCCTGGGCTGCCAGGGAGTACATCAGCATCACTACTGGCTCTGGAGACCAAGATCTCGACCCTGAGATGAGACCTTAAAAAGTCTCTTAACTCAACCAGCCTTGGCCGAAGCTCTGTTGACTTCCCCTCTACAATCGACTATCAACAGTTACATCTCTCGTACAAAGCTGAGTTTAGATCTCTAAATCACCTTTGTACTAAATATGGTCAGAATAATGTTGGTTTTTGAAGAGGTGAACCCACACAGTAAACGGTGACTGCATGTGACAAGTCCTGGTAGT
Organism: Typhlichthys subterraneus; assembly: GCA_027564835.1. NCBI lineage: Eukaryota > Metazoa > Chordata > Actinopteri > Percopsiformes > Amblyopsidae > Typhlichthys > Typhlichthys subterraneus. The sequence goes on from JAODUH010026801.1 coordinate 14,854, forward strand.
TCTTCATAAAAAAGGTCTTGCAGACCTGCAGCAGATTTCAGCACGGCCCATGCATTGCCTCCATGTTTCCAGTGTTATTGATGCATTGACTCCATGTGGAAGTTGCTCCGCGGCAAGAAACTCCTAAGCCAATCCTATTTCTTACAGTCAAAACAAATTGGGATGCGAGTGAAGGGCTTTAAAGGACTGGAGAAAAAGGGGCTTTTGCTAAATGACCCCTCCTTGTACTTCCCCTGCCTCTTCCCTCTTTCTCACACCTGTCCCAACTGTCTTCAGTGGGAGACATGCTGCTCTGGTCTAAGAGGGGAGTCAATGCGGCTCCTCCACCACCAACTATGCAGGGTGTCACTCTTCAGCTCTGCTTGTTCATTCACACCAACAGAGTGACATTCCTGTAGTGTCCCTCGCCTCTGTACTCTGGCCATCTTTCAGTTCTGTAGTGAACCGTTTACACACACGTCAGTGCATGTCATGTGTCTATTTGTTTGAACACATCGATCTAGCCAAATATGCAACTTTCACTTCTTTAAAATGTCCTCAAACCAATTCCAAGAATGACAGTATTGTCATTAAAAAAAGGTTTCATACAAAGTCAAATCTCCCCTTTCTTCAATTGTTCTATCTGTCAAAAATAAAACAGAATGGCATAACTCAGACAGCTCCTTCTGCAGAAAAACATATGAGGAACTGCGAGATCCAGAAGAAATTAAAATAGCCTTTTTTACCCTGTTTAAATCTATGGTTTATATTAGGGCACATTCTAACAGCAGATTGTAGGTTGTTCTTTGGTCTCTTGTGCTCGCATTGGGAATGATCCAAGACAGGTCCAGATTGCAGAATGACAGGCTTTAGAGCAGGATGGAGAGAGGTTTACCTCCTGGTGTGTGACAGAATGCCTCCCCGGTCAGGGGATAAGGGCTGGCCAATGAGAACACATTTAACAGCGCTAGAGAGCTAGCTCCCAAAACCTCCTTCTCTGTGAATACTGTATGTAGTTTCTGTCTCATAGGTTTTTGCAAAATCTGTCAGTTGACCGTTTTATCGAGGAGAGAGCGATCAGCAATACGAGACAATTAGGCAACATTGCAGTTGCTGTTCAATGTAACAGGGCTTTGTGATCGCACATTATTCTCTACACGAAATTATGAAAGAGGTATAGTTAGATTTCTTAGCAGTAGAATGACTCCTATAATGTTTAGACAAAGGTTTTAACTGGAGATATCAGCAAGGAGAGACAGTGACAACTATGTAATCGCAGAGCTCTACTACTTTATACTGTGATGGTCTGGAACACTTTGCCTACCAACTGGCTGGTGAACAACTATTTACCTTTAGATACAATGGTTCAGTGCATACATTATATTGATAGAAGACATTTCTGCTCAAAGTACCAGTATTTAAATGGCAATCCCTCCCTATCTTTCTCTGCTTTCTCTCTTGTATGTCGGAGTTAAAAATGAGAGAGCAGCTGTCTCTTGCTTTAATCCCTTACTCGCCCCTCCCTATACTAATCTCATTAGAGCAGGGCAATTACTCCATGTGGCTAATTATGTGAAAACAACAAAAGCTTGAAGTAGATGGTTTACTGCTGCCTATGTCACCCACACACCCGCCCGCCTGCTCATTAAGGCCTTTTGGGATTAACAGTCATTCGGGATTGGTGGGTGTCTTCTGTCATTCAGACGGCGGCCTATGATAATGGAAATGGGATTGGACAGAGAGACCTATGTACTTAGTTTGCTTGAATATAGCAAACAGAAGGGAACTAGTTTAACTTAATTTATGTTTGCTGTGTTTTGTTGCCATGACAAATCCATAAACATATGCTTTGTTGCCATAGCTAACTGCACGCTCCAATCCACTACTTTATATTAACTTCACTTCATTGACTATAAAAAATACTGATGTTGAGACAGAAGTATTATAATAGTGCCAGGTTGCAGAATTACATTCTTGCAACTGAACTTGCACTTGCATCCACACAGTACACAAACTATACCTGACAGATTCCCATCTATATTGGTGCGTATCTCTGAAGAGAAGGAATCATCTAGAATCTGGTAGAAGAAAAAAATTACAATATTAACAGCTTGCTCCTTAAAAACACAAACATGTAAATAAATACCTACATAAACACACATGACATTATAATAAATATTGTTCCATGCATATTCCTGGCAATAATGTATCTTGTGTCAACACCATAATTTAAACCAGAAGTAGACTATTCACTCTCTTCTATATCTTTATTACATTAACTAGATATGTATTACTTACAGACACATCGTCCTGCTCTGCGACGTCTGTGGTTTCCGTGGAAACAGATTCTGGGATGGACTGTGTGTCAAAATCTGGCAATAGTTCCTCTGTAGCACTTTAAGACAGAACAAATTCAAGTGACTCCCACAGCATGTCCAGCGGCAGCAATTACGCCTCGACAATGAAGGAAGAGTACTCCCCTGCAGATATACTAGGCTACAATATATTGCAACAGTATAGCTGTCTAGTAAACTGATACAGAGAAATACGCCTGTTGTGTGCCAATCAGAAGTATTCTTTTCTCACTGCTTTTCTGAAGTTAAAGAGACACCTCTATTTGCGTCCACAAGAATGTTGTAGTTTCCCTCTGTATTGACAGAAGCTGCATGGCCTTACCTCATCTGAGTGCTTAGTGGATGGCACCAAGCCCTACCCCTCCCCTTACAGTACTCAAAGACCGTACATACAGTATAGCCTCGTGCACATTGGTTCAAATAAAACCGCAAGCTGGAGAAAATATTGTAACAACTACAATCTAGGGGTTTATGGGAACTACAGAAACAAACTCCCTTAATACTTCCCCTTATAAAAGTTATAAGGGGAAGTATTAACTCATTTATTAATACATAATTACTTAAAATAATGAATTAAAAATTTTAATAAAAATATTAACACAATTGATTAAGTTCTGTATGCTATATAATTTTATGATGCAAATTATAATTGTATTGTAGCCACCATGCGCAAAAAAAGGACTGTAGAATTTGGAAAACAGAAGTTAGGAAATTAGGACTTACGAACAGATCAAGGAGAGTTCGAGGTTATCAAAGTCACGCAGGATCTCACTGTAGCGCTTGGGGTTATTTCTGTGTGAGACCTTTTTTACTTCTGGAATAAGAAAGAAACATTTTCAGCGTTATAGTGTATACTCACCTTTAAGTCCAATATCATTACACACATGAATGTGTGATGCCCAAAGTGAGAAGTCCAGAGCCTAATACACAACACATGCTCACACGCTTTCCATAAACAAGACTTTTGTGAATTTTATGACAAAAACCATGTCTGTGGATGTTTTTGTAGGGAGCTTTCCCAAAGGAGAGTATTGTCGCTCAGGAGTTTTGCTTCTTTTACACAGGAGGCTTAACAGAGGTTCTTGATTTCCTCTAATTTCCTTTAATCTTTCTCCTTCCTTTCATTGACCATTTCTCCTAAAATCATTTTGGATGAATAAACTCAGCAGGATATTTACTGTATAACACACCAAGCCTAACCTGAGAGTCATAAAAAAGATCTATTATATTATAGACCACACTGAGGAATGTTGAGATGCATTAAGTAAGAGAACATTTAAACAAGTGGAGAAATGATGAGAGAAGCAATATTTCCCTGTGGGTTGTGTTTTACATAGTGCTTACAACATGTTTTATGGAAGAAGAACAGAAAGGGATTGATTTTGTTTACAACAGTTAAACTAACATCCTATCCACCACACTGATTTTATGATCAGTTGGAATTTAATCGTATTCATACTTACTACACACAATTTCAGTACACAAATGAGGTGTCAGTTGGGTGCACAAATACAACAAGCTTGGATATGCAAGACATAAGAAAGAATCCAAAAGGTACATCTACATCACAGACAAAACAGTCCGAGTTGTGCTTAAATCTGACAATTCATCTGGTGTTTCACTTCAGAGCAGAAAGCAATTAAATATATTGCTTTAGATTTAACTATGGCGTAATTAAGGGACAAATGAATATCTCTTTCTCTTTCAGAGGCTGCCTCCATTTAGGTCAACCACATCCTGCTTGCTTTTTGTTACAGTATGTTCTGTGATGAGCGCAGCAAACCCTTGTTGTTCACATTTGTGAAAATGACATGATATTAGATACGGTGAGGTGTACCATCAAGAGACAACAAACTCCTGCTACATTCAAGCCATAATGTTTTCTGTCTTAACACATTTAACATGTAGAAAACTTCAAAAGCAACAAATGCATTCCTTGTCTCCCTGGCACAAAAATGCTGAATGTAAAAAATAAAAAGGCGCAGACATCTCCAAAACAAATTCACAGCTTTCAGACATTCATGTTTGGTTATACATCAGGCGTGACGCACACAATTTGGTATAACAGACGATGATTGTGTCAAAATGAAGGAACCGGAAGTTGAATGATCCTGCACTGACTAGGAGGATGTAACACCAATACCCACAATCTTCCTGGCAGTCAAACACAAAAAACAACAAGCACATACAGTATGCACTTGCAAACTACATTTTTTAAATGCACGTTCCTATTCTTTTCAGTATTGCTACAAATATCAAACAAACAAGTGAGAAAAGGTGTATATTAAAAACATGTACAGCATCAGATTTACTCCAAATGGAGGCTCATGACAAATGGGTCATGAGCCATGCATCCACCAAAGAGTAAACGTTAAACCCACAAAACCATGTGCTCACCTGTGGTGCCAGAGGAGTCGCTTTCTACAATTAAATCTTCCATTTCCACAATATCACTTCTTTAAAAAAGGCCCTATCAATGGTACCGACACATTACCTGCGGTCAAGGTGCCACAAACATGACCATAGACTAAGGGCAGTTATAGTGCACTGAAACACACGCGCAAGCATCGTGCGCCCTTATGGTAAATACGTAGCATGTTGCTTGCTACAATACTTTCTTCTCAAAATGTACTTCCTCTAGAGGAATGGAGGTTGGCCAATATGATTTCACCAACATAAGAGGAAGTGTATATTTCTGAGTGTTGGCCCCACCTACAGCATCCCCAGAGGGTGAGATGCACCACATTCAGTGTTTGTGGTCACTGAATGCTATGCATTTGGTGACAAGGGGTACCATTTCTATAGTGTGTTTCAGCTTTAGCATACAGTCTTAATAAGCATCATGATTAAATGCGGGAGATGGGATGTGAAATTAAGTATTTCACTAAACATAGCCTACACTATTATACAGCATTCACAAAGAAGCATAATGACTGGTCAGAATGTATTAATATGTCAAGAGAAAAATGTGAGGATAAAACCAACCTAAAAGAGAGTCTTTGAGGGTTGTGAGTGCGTGGGTCACACTAGGTCCAACTAACTTTGGGTAGCGATTTGTCAGGTTCGCTATGGCATTCTGGAGGGCCTGTAGCTCCAGAGCCACCTTGTACTGAGAAGGACCCTCTGGATCTGGTAAACAAGAAGCAATAATAGTTGCATGGGTAGAAGTGACAAATAACTTTAAGATGACATGCTTTTATAGAAACCTTAAACTTCTGACTTATTGGTTACTTTGTTTGTAGTCATTGACAATCAGTAAAACAAACCATGACATCTTGAGGGCCAATATGGCAAGACAACAAAGGTATACAAGGTAAAAGGTGAATTATACAAAGTCAAATTCTGTTTTTCGTTCTGGTCTTTTCAATTAATAATTTTAAATTTAAAAAATAACCAGCGTCTACAATTATGTTAAACATTGGCTACTTACCTATGCGAATACTATTTTCAAATAAAAAACGAAGTTCTTCTGAAATCCCTGCTACGGAGCGCAGTTGGGAGACTACCCAGGACAAGTCGTAATAGTCCATCTTCTGACGAATTCGTAGATCAGACTGCTATCCAATATTAACAGATCAGAAGCAAGTGTTTGACCTACTGGGGAAATATGAATGTCATCATTCGTATGTCGGTCCTATGCGTAAAACTATAGACTAGGTCCTATAGCCGTCCTGGCCTGTATATGATCGCGTTTAAGTTATATTACACATTATCATATACGCATCGTCGCATCCTCTCTTGTAGGCAGCCTACCTTAAAATTAAAGTAACTCACCCTAATATTTCAACACATTTTGACCATTTGCCGCATGTATGGAAAAGTAAACACATCCAGTCTTTCTGTGAAAAAAGCAGCTAGTCTAACTACATTCCAAAATCCAATGACGCAACAATTAGTCTGAGCAATGCCCGCATTGTGCACGCAGGTGAAATTCCCTCCCGCTGAGAAATTTCCTTTTTACTTATTTTGTAATTGCGTATAGCCACAGTTAATTAACAGGATGTCGTTTGTGCTTTAATTGTGAACCTCAGTATATAGTTGGACAAACAGTAATTGTTATTAATATATGTTTATTCTATTTAAAACACGCACTCACTTCACTTCAACAAAATCCACACATTTGTCGTAGGGCTTAGGCTGCCAATTTAAAGACTGACGACTTGGCGTGAGAATCGGTTGTAAGCTATTGATAACTATTGACCAACACACATTTTATTAAATAAAATTATAGATACAAAAGGTGAGACTATGTGAGAAGGCATAATCGTGTGATACAACAGCTGCATGAGCGCTGGCAACCCGACATAGCTTCGTAGAGTGTGCACGCAAACCTAAACCCACATTTAAATAATTCAATCAAAAGGCGCTAGTGTCTCACTCATAGGTCCCACTCCCTGGGCCTGCTTTGCTGTACACCACCACCCATCATCCGATTTCAAAACGCACGAAGGAGGCGCTGCAGAATAGGTGATGTGGTCTATAGGATATTGTAATTTGAAATGAAAAAACTCTAAACCTTAAACGTGTGACAGTGCATTTACAGGGGCGTTGGTCTCACATATTATAAAGACGTCTACTCTGAAAACAAACAACCACCGTTGCTGTTTATTAAATAGTTTCAATGGATTAGGCGTTAACTCAGTTCAGTTGCAATTAGGCCTACTTGTTATGCCTTTGACCATATTTAACATTTTATGTTCACTTATGGCTACATAAAGGCAAACATGGAGATTAATCACACCATTGTTTATGTTATTCCTGTTTTTTCCACAAAGAACAAAAATGGAAAAATTCACAATAACATTAACTTCAAAGTAACAACAATTTGTTTGATTCATTTTTAAATAAAATTGAATTGTAATAAATTCATAGTTTCAAAGACATGTCAATATAAAGCCTTTGTCAAAAGAAGTTACAGATATGTAACAGTGAGGATATCTGCTAACATGCTTTTCCCATTCTGTATGACAGACAAAGGTGGGGTACTGCAAATGCCATTGCAAATGGCAAGTCTAGTGCCTTTATGAAGTTAAATCTAGAAGTGGACAAACAACAGAAACACTGCAGCGGATGTAAGTGATTCCTTTGTTAACATCTGCTCCAACACGAAACTGAGCATTTCAAAAAGTGAGGGAAAAAATAAAATATATAAAAAAAAAAAAAAAAAAAAAAGACTAAAAAAAACGAACATTCCCACATTCTCTTGAACCTTCCCAATGGTCCCGTTGGCATTCCCACTCATAGCTCGTCCCGCGCTGCTGTGGTGTCCAGCGGGGACTGGAGTACATCAGAATTCTGAGCCTCCGTGCTGATCTCAGCCTGCTCGTTGGTCTTGCCAGAGCGCGCCCTGTCCCAATCTGTGCGAACCTTCTCGTTGTCCCACACAGTGGAGGTCTCCGTATCGCTAACATAGCCCGGGTCACCCGTGTAGTGGGTAGGGTACACAAGGAGAGGCTCTGCCGAAAATGCCTTCAGGTTGCGATTCTCAAAGTGTTTCTTGTAATCAGACCTGCAGACGAGGAGTAAATATGGAAATGTCTGTCAACTACTGACACAAGTAGATTAGGGACAGATTTAACAAGAATAACAAGTCACTAATACACTAAATATTTGAATAGGATTATTTACATACTGTATGTATAACTTTAAGTGAGGAATATTTCTGATACTTACACAGGATGCTTGTCATACATGATGGGGAGAAACTCATCCACCGGCAGCATCTTCTTTAATGGCTCTTCTTTCAGCAGCTTCAAGGCTCCTTGAAATGATATCATATAACCTAGCGTCCAATAGGAGTAGTCTGCCTCCACTAAATTGTGAATATTGGGCACGGCCTTCTCTGGGTGATCCACCTGCATTCTCTTCCTGCCAATATATCTGGGAGAAGAAGACAACAAATGTGTTTCTGTGAGGGGTAATAGAAGAAGAAAAAAAATAGGGTATCATAGCAACTTTATATGTAGTTTAAATAATTTTATTTTTAAGCAAGGCATTTCCATACATTAAAGAAAATGTTTTCCCTAAACCAGCAGTACTGAATCCTGGCCATGGAGACCCACTGCCCTGCACGTTTCAGAGATGGAAAACAACCTGTTCATTTGAATCAGGTGTGCTGGAGCAGGGAGACATCTTAAACATGCGTTGACAAAACACACAATTTGACAAAGTTGTTGACAAAGGGAGGCAGGATAGTCTTATCTGGTTAGGGTACCCCCAGGTTCCTACCACTTAACACTTTGAACTGTACTTGCTATACAAGTACAGTATGTACCCTAAATCCCTTCATACGTGAATGTGGTGCAGTGACTCTCCTTTGAGAGTTTCGTATCTTTCAGTCAGTCAGTCAGTCAGTCAGTCAAAAGTATCCTTAGCTCCCGTTGGTAGTCGCCTCAATCACGTCGCCTGGAGTTGAGATTAGTTTAACCACATTACGTCGCCGACCTTTACTTCGCCTGCCGTCGCTTCAAGTCGCTGAATCACATTGACTTTCTATTGGCTCTCGTCGCTACGTCGCTTCAAGTCGCTGAATCACATTGAC
>JAODUH010026811.1:9574-23727 GCA_027564835.1 Typhlichthys subterraneus
AAAAAAAAAAAAGAAAAGGTAAAAACTGTTGTCTCATACACTCACTGGCAAACCTGCAGAGACAGAACTATCTAACGCACAGACACACACACACACACACAACTGTGCGTGTGTGTGTATGTGTGGGGGGGAGGGGGAGGGGGGTTGGCATGTCAGTGCACATGTGTGTATCTGACTGTGTTTGTATGAATATGTATCTCACTGTAGGCAGTTTGTCCTTGTGTGGCCTTTGTGTCAGATGACTGTCTCCTTTGTGATGTTGCATGGAACACAGAGAGAGTGCAGGTGAGATGGGTTTTACGTGAAGACGGCATCTTACAGTGCTCAGATAAATAGTATATTCAGCACCACAATACAAAGAAATATTATGTGCTGTGAAAATATAGTGCCTCACGAAATACTTGGATGTTTGTTCTGTAATGCAGTCAATTGATCTAATGAGTCAATGCAGAATTCCTGTGTTGTGGGTATGAATGTGCCCTAACGCTATTATAGAACTTTTTAAAAGGATGACACTTTATTTAGCTCAAGTGCTCGCGGGTATAGCAATCATGTTTCACCTTTCACACGGTCTTGCCTTCTATGGAAATGAAGTGGGCTGGATCAGTTAACAATTATCTCCAATTATCTCCTGAACAGTTAAAAATACTGTGACACTTCGGCTGACATCAGACTATCTGAAAGATGTACATACAAAACATAAAGGACTTTAGGACCTGTAATTGCCATGAATGTAGTGTGCAATCCCTACAATGTGCAATGTAATGTTTCACAAAGTTTATGATGTGAATGCACCCCAGGATTCTTTTATTCCCAGTGGTTTACAGCTACTGTATGATAAAATTGTTTAGCCAAATATAGTAACTGCATTGACAGATATTTCTCCAGCAAAATTCTAATAGATATTTTCATTTTCAAAAGCAATGTCTAACAGTACAACTGATGCTAATCTCAGAGGAGCAAAGCCCTTTGACATCATTCACATAAATGATGTCTCCATAAAGCTTATACCAAAAAATAAGAGAGCTCTCTACCTTTAATGAGTGACATGTTATTCAGGGAGTCATTCAGTTCTTTCTCATCCATTTATCTGTAAAATAACAGCTACATCATATCAAAGAAAAGAGCAGCTAAACAATATACAAATTAATAAATCAAAAGCAATGATCTAATAAAATAACTTAAAAACATTTTACAACTATTATGATACATGTTGATACTTATATATGACTGCAAGGGAAATAACTACTCCAAGTAGCTAATATATTTGTGAACTAATTCACAGTCACTGAATTAATGAAGATAAAATAGACCTTAACAAATAGACCTTAACAAATAGATATTACCTTAGTGGTCCAGGAGCTATTGTATGTGCTGGGGCTACAGCAGTCCCTGACATGAAGGACTCTTCAACTATCTGATTTTTCAGATGCGAAATGGAATAGTCCAAGTGACGAGGGGGAGAACACAAGCTACGCAAAGAAATTCACTTTCACAAATCTGCAGCTAGTGGTAAATTGAATCCATAAAGATAAATCTACTTAAAAAGTAACTAGACAAATACCTTGCAATTGGGAAAAATGCTACACTGGTGGTAAATCTAATTAATACTACTAATATATTTTCCCCATCAAAGTTGTAAGTTCCCAACCTCTCCACACTAGGTCATGTGTCCAAGAAGGGCATCTCGGAAGCTGCAGCTGCACAGTAACAGAGAGGTTTTGTTCAGGGAGTTCGGCTGCTCCCTTGCTAGTTGGTACGGATGTACAAACCTACAGCATGACACAATAGAGCTAACCAATAAAAGAGTATGAGAAAGCGCCTCACGCATGTGGCTCTGGCCCTCTGCCTCAGTCCTTGTTTGGCTACTCCTTTGTCACTTTAAATTAACTCAATATTGGCCTCCATATTCTAAAGATAGACCATGTGTCAGCCTAATGGTGGAAGCTGTCTTCTCACTATAAACTATGTACTTAAACGTAAATCCTGATTTGAATTATTTGGCAAGTTATAGCCTGTGGAATCCAAAATAAAGACTGCTCTATGAACATAAGCCTAATTGTGGAATGTCATGTAAGAACTAGTTTTTTTTAACTAAGTTTTTAAAGACCATGTTTTATTGTGAAGAACATGGTCTACTGGACATAAGTAATCACATCATGTCCTTATAATCATTGTGACTTTTCTCATCTCCCTGTAAAAAAAGTTTGACTTCAAATTCAAATATCAATATTAGGCTATATCAATAATGTAAGGGCTTTGCCTGCGTGGCAACAATAGGGGCTAAAGATCAACACTTGTTCATTCCTACAAGTTTCATTAGTGTGTGGTTGTTGTGACATGGCTCACATTGATAAGTAGTGCTAGAATTCTTTCTTTGTTGTAGAGACTAGGCTACTCCGTTTAAAGATAGTAGCCTACAGCCTAATGGGATGCATATTACCACTTTAAAATGCCATATTTTTTGAGCCATTGATAAATAGACTTCTAAATAATGTTGGACTTCTAAATAATGTAACCTCTGTAAATATATAGCTAAGCAGAAAAAACTGAAAAATGTTTAACTACTACTAAGCTGTTCATTTTTGATTAAACACGTTCAGCTGTAGGCTGTAGTCTACCAACAAATCTCACACAGTTAACCTCTTAAACCAAGGGGCGTCTTGTTCAAAGTACACTGACAGGGAAGGGAATATATAAGAAGATAAATATACTATATAATGAAACTATGCTGTCTCATCTTGGTTTAATATTTTAAATTATAGCCTACTATGTTTTTCAGTTAAACTAGATTTCAAAATACACGTGAAGCTCAATCAAAATACACAGAAACAAAAATGTCAGTTTTTCCTAAACACGAACTTGAGTTGTCAAAATATAGTGGGTGTTGCCCTCCGCTAGCCTATCTGTCGTCATTAGCGGTCTGCGGCTTTACCCGGAACTAAGAGGCAGGTGGTGTGATGAAATTGCTCCTTCACCCAAAGTTTGAGTAGTTTAGCAAGTTCTTCATAACTCCCAACCCACCAGCAGGCTCAACATTATATCAGATATTACAGTATTACTATATTGTTTCATCATGCTAATGTAACGGAGTATTTGTAATTTATTTGTCATTGTAATTAGGCCATTGTCATTATGTCATCGTGCCATTATTACTATTAATATGCCTATTGCACGACTTACAAATGTAAATATTTGGATTACATTACGGAATCTTTACATTTGAGATCAATAACAGCTTCAGAAATGATTATATTGATTCTCTCTTGTCAAAATAGAACCTTACCAAATACGTTCGGCGGGGAGTACAATTTCGGCGCAACACCTATAATGCTTCTGACGAAGGAGGTGGGGAACAGTAGTTCCTCAAATTAGAAGTTGCAAACTTTTGACGGTTTTGAGCTGAGCTTCCAGATGTCGTACAAATAAGTACTGCGCCATTCCTGCGCAGGTTTTAATATTTCGCCCGATGACTTCCTCAATCTCATCTTGGATTTGGAGCGAGAATTTTTGGCTTCCAGAAAATGTTACATGGGCGGACCTTGAGCATCCACCACCTGGCGTGGAATATCCTCGAGTGGGACAAATTCTGTATGCTTTGCCTTTAGCCATTATTGTTCTTTTTGTCAGGGTGCTTTTTGAGAGGTAAGCGATTGCTTGTATATGTTTTGTATAATTTTTTAATTTCCTCACTAGTGCGTCGGTGAGGGCGCAGCGGCTTGCGAGTGAATTGCATTCTGCTCTGACTGACAGCTAAAAAAGTAGTGCGCGTTCACGACTAAAAGAAATCCACTATCTGAATTCCAATTACCGTGTGATAGTTGTCTGATTCTATTGCGTTTTTCTCTGTGATCATTTCTCATTTCAGCATGGGAAATGACAAGATATTTGTGATAATTTATGAATGTCAAAGCCATATGTAAAAAATAAAGTTTACTATTAAATGAAGGCGAGCATTTACTTTACTGAGCCAAGTTTTTCTTATCAACATTATCTGATAATTAAAGCAATAACTTGATTATATTGCTTGGGACATATTTAACGGGGCAGTAATGTAATCAATCGAATAAATTAATATAAATAGCATATTTCTCTTATAATTGTATACGGTTGTTGTTTTGCTTCTAATCTTGAGTGTTTTGTGTATGATGAGATTGTTTTAAAACGCTCTGATACACTCACATGGTATCTTGGTTCCACTGCCACACGTGCCAGGGATCTTATCAGGGCTCCGGCTGTGTGGTCCTGAAAATAACCATGATGATTATTGCCCTAATTTGTTTTCCATATTATAGACGCTTAAATCAGAGTCTACATGTGAGAGGCTAAAGTAATAATTGTTTTGTTTACTTCCCAATGTGAATTTTTGAGTATTTTGTTTCCATTTAATAATGTTAATGAACTGTTTTGTATTTATAAGAGTGAAAGCAGTAAATGACCATCAGTTCATCCTGGCCAACTCAACAAGATGATCTCATGACAGTGTTTTGTTCTTTCTGTGAGCCCATCTTCTCACATGACAGCTCATTGCTCTCTGTTTAGACTAGGTGCTACATTATTGAGGATTCTCTCTTGCTCATGGTGGCCAGTTTTTTGTCTATAGCCTGTCTCTGGCTCACCCTGTCGCTCTCCAATTCACACAGGGATGTCAAGCATAGTTATTGTGGCTAAACTGTATATCTCACTGTGTAAAGGTTCTGCAGTCTATGTCAGAACATACATTATATGGTAGGGTTATCTTCTGTATACAATTACAGTATTATAATGTTACAGATGGTTATATTTGGTTGTCTATGTATTTGGATCTCTCCACCCCAACCTGTTGTTGCCTTCATTTGTGTATGTAGGGTAGTGGCCAAGCCCTGTGCCCACATACTTCAAATTCAACCAGGAGTGAGTCGAAAAGCTCAGCATAATGCTGTCCTGGAGCGATTGTATCTGTCCAGACCAGTGCCTAAGGTATGCATTGTAAATGTTTCTCTATTTGTTAGAACACAAATTAAACTTGTAGAGAGAGAGAGGTCAGCACATTAATAGTATTCTCCTTTTAATGCACCTTTAACTGTTGTTGATTGGAAAATATGATTGATATCTTAATTAACCCTTTACTTTTCTATTGGTATTGAAAAGAAAACGGGTCACATCATTAAACGGTTAAGCACAATAAAATAGCTTATATTTACCAAGGAATTGCATGTGATAAGGAAATAAGATTACACTTTGTTAAAATATTTTAAAACGACGTGTTTGTACTTGATACTAATGTAGTATAACAGTAGGTTAATACATATTCTGTACATTGAATCTTCCAACTTTTCTGGTGTGTGCTTTAGTGTCCAGATAGGAAACAGCTGGAAGGGCTTTCTAAGCAGCTGGACTGGGATGTTCGGAAAATACAGAAGTGGTTTCGGCTCCGGAGGAACCAAGACAAACCTAGCATTCTCAAAAAGTTCTGTGAAAGCATGTAAGTTTGGACTCAGCTTGCAGCGAGATGATAACAGCGAAGTTTGTGCTAACACGTGGACGTTTGACGTTTGTTTTGCCTATTTTTTCCTATTCCAGGTGGAGGTTAACATTCTATCTTGGGATATTTATCTATGCAATTCGTCATTTGTGGGTGGTAAGCTGGATTTGTATAAACTTATGCTTTAGTAAGTTGAATGATTTACATACATTAATTATTCAAAACAATGCAAGGTGAACATCAGTCCTTTGCTTAAGCAAACAAAGAGAAGCTTAGTCATAAGGACAAACTGTTTTCCTCCAGTCACCTTGGATGTGGGATACAAAGCAATGTTGGTACAACTACCCATTTCAGGTATTTATATCAATTGACAATCATGCTGTCTCTATTTCGTGCCTCAGTGATAGATATACGTGGAGCTTCACACAGTATGAGACTAATTTGCCACTTTCTCCTATAAGCCTCTGAGCCCTGGCCAGTATAACTACTATATAGCTGAGCTGGCCTTCTACTGTTCACTCATGATTTCCCAGTTCACTGACATTAAACGCAAGGTGAGTTGGTTTAACATTGATAATGCACGTGTTCCATATGCCATGATTGATGCTTCTCGGGATGCAGTTACTTGTTCCACTGGATTTAATTGAATGTATTATTTGTCTGTTAACAGGTTTTTTGACAAACCTGTTTTTCATGCTTTTACTAATAATATGTACTAATGTTGTTTAATGCTACACAATTCTTGAAAAACTGGTAATACTGTACATTAAACCCATTTAAACTCAGCTTGTGGGGACTATCTAACCAGAGGCCTTAGATGACATTTGATAATTAAAATACTATTCATCTTGTGAAGTCCCATTGCTGCCCCTTTTTAAAAAATGTATTCACTTTATTAAAAACATTAATCTTCCATGCTTGATATTTGAGCTACCTTAACAATACTTATTGGTTCATTCCCATCTCCTTTTAAATGTCACCAATAACAGGATTTCCTCATTATGCTTGTCCACCACCTGGCCACTATAACCCTCATCACCTTCTCCTATGCCAACAACATGCTACGAGCAGGAACACTGGTCATGTGTGTCCATGATGCATCTGACATCTTTCTTGAGGTAAAGGACCAAAAAGACTGTTGTGTGTTCCTTCATTTATTTACAGCTATGAGAATGTCGTCCTGTAAAAACAAGCATGCATCTGTGCCTGAGACTCACCGTCAACACAGATGATGATATCAGTGAAAAGGCACCTTGTATTAGTTTGGTGTATATTTTTCAGTTATCTTAATTCCAAATGTGTTTTCCTAGGCTGCCAAGCTGGCCAACTATGCCAAGTACCAGAAGCTATGTGATGGCATGTTTGTGGTATTCAGCATAAGCTTTTTTTTCACTCGACTTGTTATCTACCCATTCTGGTAAGAACAGTTTATGTACTTTTGTGAATATCATTAAGCGTTATTACCTTTTAAGGGCATTTGCCATTGGTCCTATTAATAGTGTGTATATATTGTGATGTTCTATCAATATCATAAAACACGGTCTGTCTTGTAGGATTGTGTACAGTGTTCTCTTTGAGAGCTGGGAGATCATTGGACCATACCAGTCATGGTGGATATTGAATGGCCTACTACTGGTTCTACAGGCTCTGCACATCATCTGGTTCTACCTTATTACTCGCATTGCCATCAAAGCCATTTTCAAGGGGAAGGTAGGGCCAGTGTGCAATGCCTGTCTTTTTCCTCTGCGTTCCAAAGGTTTATTACAGCCGGTGAAACAAACACGCATTCCTTCATTTTACAGGTGTCAAAGGACGATCGCAGTGACATTGAGAGCAGCTCGGAGGAGGACGAGGCGGACTCAAATAGCAGGGCTAACCTAAGGCTTTCCCCAAAGCCAAATGAAAACAGTCACAATGGTCACCTCTGAGCACTTAAGAGTTGAATGTAAATCCGATCCTCTTTGTATGTGTGAAATAGTGGGAACACACTAACCTTCTCTCACACAGGGAATAGACACGAACACCGGGCAAGAGCTGTGTTTAATACAGGCTGTTCTAGATCACTGTTTGTTTCTGTGTCCAGTTTACAGCATTTTTAAGTGTAGAGAGAAAGAGGTGTTTGTAGCGGTTTTACAGGTCATGTTGTGATGCATATCTACACTTTTTATCGTGATAACTTGTTTTATACTGGGAAAATAGAGCTTTATAATTGTTTTGTGTACTGCAGTTGGTGGCTGCCTTTATAATTATGTTTGATCTGAAGTAAAAAAAAAAATAGACCAAATGGACCTCTGAATTGTATTGTGTTGTGTCATTAAACATTTATTCAATTACATTTGTTTCAGATATTTATTCGGGTGTACATCTTGTCTGCTAGAATATACTATAATAGTAAACAACTATTTTCTAGTTTCATTAACCTATATAGTTTTCCTGCACTAATCCATCATCTAAAATGCACAATTGCCTATTTTGTGCATGATATTGCATTATATCTCAGGCTGATACAAACATACAATAAAATTGAGTGTCAAAGTGTCAAAACACCTATAGGCTTTTCTTATCGATAGGCTACACTATACAATTGTTGAGTAAACGGTGTCGGTGTGTTACTCAATCTTTTACTACTAGTATTTGTCACAGGCCTATGACAATAATATAGGTGTATTATACATATTGTGAAGACTAGGTAAACATGTCTTGATAACAGACCTCTGTAACTAATATTCCAATGTTTATTATGCAGTGATTTCAGGTGTGCAATGGGGAAAGAAACCTCATGTCATTATCTTGAAGATTTTCATAAATACATTTTCATGGGTTCTTATGGCAAGAATAGCGAAATGTAAGCGCTATATATATATGTGTGCTGCTATTGTATCTCTTACAAAATAATGTAATCTTACAATTAGGACCTAAGTCGAGAAGTCTCAGCTCAGCAATGACCATAGTTCCTTAATAACCCAGTTAGTCATCTCACGCTGTAAAGAAAGAGCAAAGTTCACATATAGCTAAAGTACGCTTTGCTCTGTGTTAATAACTGGGTATGTAATCTCTCAGTCCCACACTACAATAGGCCTACAATATCTAATCGTTTTACTTGGAGACAGTTTAATCAAAGGGTTTTGCAATGCATCAGCACCCCCTCATGGCTTAAACCAGTAAAGCAGCGAGCATTGTTAAAACGTGTCATACTGTATGGCTTGTACAGTATGCGTGTACTACAAGGTGCAATGCATACCCAGTCAATCGGCAAATACAATGGGCAAATAATTGGAGAAAGGGAGTATTCTAAGAGGCCATATACATCTGACGTGTCAGGTTAGGGGGATTCCACTTGAATAAAAAAACATTCTGGACATATTTCAGGCTTTTAAAGTGATATAAACGGTCTCATTGCCATGATGTGGCTGAGAAACATGTATCATAAACAGAGTTAGTGTGAATGTGATTATTGGACAAAGCAACAATGTGTATTATCTTCTGGTTCCTGAGCTTTCTTATAATAAATAATAATAATAATATAAATTCTCTCACCACTTGTAACATAGGCTATAGATTTTATGAAGTCAGCTCCCAGCGAAGTCGCTTCCTGTCTCATTAACGTCAGGGAGCGGAGAGACAGCACATCAATCTAATATCTAGCTAACTAATTTCCACTTAGTGTAGTCTATGCCAAAATAACAAGGTAGCCATTCAGCCTAGGGTATATGTATCTTACAGTGTCAACCATGGTGCCAACATTAGCATGCACATTTATAGAGCAAAACAGAGGCTTACAAAATTGACTCCAGGTGGGGAAAAAAGCGTGAGCTCTATAACCTCTCCCAGGAGCAGTGTCTTCCTGCTGTGATGTGTGCAATGCATACACACTCACTGAATATATAAACAGTCCTAACCACTCCGCCCTGCATCAACCTCCCATTTCAGACAGTCAGCTAATGGGCGATCACATTTTAGATTATGGTGGGGGGGGGGGCACCTGGGGTGGCCAATTACATTTCAGTAGTGGCCAGTGCCACCCCTGGCCACTTCCTGACCACGCCTCTGCCGTTCTGATGAAAACTGCAAACATGGGTGTGATCCGACCTGATACAAAGCATATGTTCCTCTCCAGTCATTTATCCTGTTCAACAGGGAATTAAATTGTGTGTAGGGCCCACCTATTCCTTACCTGCAACAATAGCTATTACAAAGACATTGGTCAAAAGGCATCTACATTAAGTGCTATAAAGGTGCTTTCAATCTGATTATATAAGAAATGCTGATTATTTCTGATTATATAAGAAATGCATAAAGAAAGAAATTATCATTTTTATTCTAATTCCTGCAGGTTAGTTGACAAAAGGAATGTATATTTCTTCATGACTAAATTAATATGTATGGCATTATTTGGCCATCATCCAGAATCTAGACATATTTTGTTCAGTACAGTACGTAGGCTGTATGGTGTGCATACAATATTTATTTTAAGACTGCAATACATGTGCATTATATAATGACGCGTAATAGTGTGGTTGATATAGGTCCACATTTATTGAAACCTTCTGTAGTGTAACTTTTGTCACCTTGTGTACTTGTAGCATGAATTAATCACAGACACCTGTATGTCTCATAGTTGTTTTTATTTACCTTAGAATTTTCAATACTGCAAGTGTAAAAATAGACACTGGACTAATAATCTTTACATTTGCATGATGTAAAGCTTAGTATATTTAATTAAAAGAAAAGAAGATAGAATTTGCTAGCCCATGCATTATATCTGTGAGAGGCTGTAAGTTTCAGTTGTATGATATAACACTGCCAGAGTTCTCCACTTTCTTAATGACAATCGCTGCTAATTTACTTTTCTGGTTGCTGTCCACTGCAACGCCTAAAGAAATGATGGAGATTAGAAAAATAACACGCAACAGTATAGTATGATGCAAGGTATAAAACTTGCGGGACATTTACATTAAAGTTCCTATATATGACTTTCTGCCACTAGATGTCACATGTAAGAGTCCAAACAAATGCTCTGTGGGCCACCCATGCACAAGCGACTATGATAAACAAACATGCAGTGGAGCTCAGATTACAACACACAGAGCTTACTCAATGCACAAATACTCCACTATATCTTTAATATAGTTGTTTTCTGCAAAAGTATTGCATAAAGCATATTTAAAGTTTTTTTTTTCCAATCGCTAGGACTCATTTGTCAATACCTTGGTCACATTTGCTTAACTCTTGACACAGTTCTAACCAACTTTCATCTGGGCACCACAGTTTTACATCCAAAATGCACTAAAACAACCATAAAACTTAATTTCCATAGAGTATTTTTGGCCAATGAGTATAATGCTGTCATTCCAGAATACAATATATAGACCAAGTTACTATTTACAAACAACGCAACCCTACCAAACCCAACCTCTACCCTACTCTTCTGCTCTTATGTACTTAGTACTTTAGTATTAAGCACTTTGTTATTCAGGCCACTAGGAACTTTGTTGGATCATTCAATTATATATTGACGTGGTAGTAGACATGATGACAAAATGCTGTAACTATTCTGATATTATATTGGTTGCTTGCAATTGCTGGTATATGACCTGTCCAACTAATGACAAACGTACTACATGTAAGTCGCTTTGGATAAAAGTGTCTGCCAAATGCCGTAATGTAAATGTAAATGTAATGTATAAGGCTTATGCAGCAGAAGTACCACAGACTTCAATAACTTTGAAGTCAAGCATTAACCACCAAGATCACGGTTAAAACCTTACTGCCCTAACTAAAAATGCCTAAAAGCTGCTGGTTGACATAGTGTGTTAAAATAATTATCTGACATGGTGAAATATTTAATGTCTTTAGCTAGGTAATGAAATTTAGCATATTGTTTGCGTTGATTATGTTTCCCTCCAGTGGGCCTAGTTTGCGCACTCTCCGTATTTATGTTCGATTTTGTCTAATTGTTTCACTTTGAAGCTAAACAAAGTTAGTTCTGGGTTCCTTACCTTGTTATAGTGTATCCCGTCACACAGCAGCTTCTAGGCGTTTCAGTTATTTTTTTAGCAGACGAAAGTGACAAGGAAGTGTCGTGCCAGTGTACGTCTGCCGAAAACTAGGGATGGCACCGATACGATACTGAGATCGGAAATCGGTCCAATACTGACTTAAATAGCTGGATCGATATCGGTGACAATTGGACAGTTCTAACATGGGGCTGATCCAATTAAATGGATTTACATGCGTAGGTCTACTGTCAAGCATAAGCCATGTCTAATCTACCCAGGCCACAATATCAGCGGCAGGTTTCTAAAATGTATTTAAGTCCTAAAACAGAGATTGGCTGTCATTTACTTGGCAACTTTACTTAATACTTAATTTGAAACTGGAATTGTATCAGTACTCGGTATCAGCCGATACCCAAAGTGCCGGTATCTTTATCGGTATCGGGACTGAAAAAACTGGATCGTGCCATCCTTACCGAAAACTGACCAAAATGGCAAAAGTGCATTTTTATGGGTTGTTTCCCGCTCTAAAGACATTTAAACTGGTAAAAAAGTACTAGATAAATGAGCATCTATAGCACATAGCAGGTGAAATAATGTAGTCATAAGGATAATTGCAAAATAGATCATTTATTCTTTTATATATAGGGCTTAATGGTACTTCTGTTGCTTAGCTGTGCATGCATATGTTAGAGAAGTTGGCGTGACGTCGGAAGTAAATCAGTCTATATATTTGTTTTTTTGTTGTTGTTTGTTTTGGTAAATGGGTCTATATACAATATACAGATCTATCTCGGCTCTCTCATGTTTACATTCAAGTACAAAACTTCCTACACGGAAGATGTCCCCTTTTGTATAGATGGTAATGAAACACCTGCGTAGCTTTTCTGGTACAATTGGAATCAGCTTCTGGTTGGTCTAATTGTTAAAAATTGTATTTACTATAATGTTTTTAGATTGGAATATATATATATATATATATATATATATATACAATATTACTGCGGTAACACAACAAATTGCTATATTTTTCTGTTTGGTGTTATGTTAGAGTTTTGGTGAATTTTGAAAGATGTAGTCATTGAATGCATTTTGTGCAAAAGCAATTAATCCAGAGTTTATCCATATGCTGCTGTTGTACTTGCTGTGTGAAGAGTTTTGTAAATCAAGGTATTGAGAAATGCGTCCTAGTGATTGGAGAAAAACTAAATGTACAGTTTGGGATAGTGTTACTTACTTCTGCTCGGTACTGCCTGTATGTTGACAACAGGCTGCTGTACAATCCTGAGTGAGAGATGGAGAAAATACCTATTTAATATTTCTAAACGTTATAACCTGTTAACACACTGAATGCGTTACTCAGTAATGATCCTGTTCACCTCTCCTCCTCTCCCTCAAGCAACTTCCTGTAGGTGCTGATCTCTATGTCCAGGGCTAACTTGATATTCATCAGCTCCTGATAATCTATGAGCTGCCTGGCCATGTCCTGCTTGGCCTTAGACAGAGCCTCCTCCAGGTCCTTGATGCGAGCCTCTGTATCCTTCATAGACTGCTCACCTTGTGCCTCTACCTCTGATATGTGGCTCTCCAGATTAGCTTGCTGGTGTTGACACATACAATATGGATAAATATTATTATTATATGTTATTAGCTCTTCAGTACCATAAACAATTATGCTTCGTTTCAAAACAATGCATTTGGTGTAATTGCACTAGGCTTATGTAACCGGCTAATATTTTTCAGCAGGCACACAATTTGTTATAATATTGTATAGTGATGATTAGACACACACATACATGACTGACATGAGACCTTGCTCATATCTGAAATGATCAATCAAATAAAGTCATTAGCAGTCACCTGGCCCTTCACAGCCTGGATCTCTTTCTGCAAACGGCTGATGAGGCGGGTGACTTCAGAAATGTCCCCCTTGGCGCTATGTAGCTCACTGCTATACTGGTCAGCCTGGGCAGATATCTGGTTGAACTTGTGCAGAGAAAAGGATTTAAATGGGATCAATCTGTATCGTTCATACAGTATGACACATTGCCTGTTGTGATTACTTTACATAATGTAGTATGTTCATATGTCAATATATTTAATGCATTTAAAAATATATATTTTTTGTTGTACTTCTAATCACCTTGGTCTTGTACAAACTCTCAGATTCTTCCCGACTGCGGGCAGCAATCTCTTCATACTGGGCCTTAACTTCAGACACAATGTGATCCATGTTCAGGTCACGGGAGTTGTCCATTTGTACCACCACAGAGGTCTCTTTTAGGTTGTCCTGCAGCTCACTGAGTTCCTGGGTTTAATTGACGCATGAAATAACACAATGCAGATTTACAACATTTGATTTGTTGTGTGGACAAATGCCCTGCACAATGCACACTTCATTTAGTCTGGTGGATAACAGTTGACTTAATACCATATCATAGACAGCATGGCGGAAGTTGATTTCTTCTGCCAAAGTTGTTACTTTTTCCTCCAGACACACTCTAGACAGATAGATAGAGTCCAAGTCCTAGAAGGAGTTTTTTTTGTGTGCAAATAATAAGTTGTTTATTTTCTTCAGTAAATCATTAACAAACATTATTATTCTATTAATATTATTATCCTCTCCGGGAACCATCACCTTATCGTGGTGGAGAGGTTTGGGTGCCCCTATGAACCTGAGGGCTGTGTTGTCT
>JAODUH010026821.1:0-23727 GCA_027564835.1 Typhlichthys subterraneus
ATTTCTGATTAATTTAATGTTATCTTCATTGAAGAAAACTGTGCTTTTCTTTCAAAAATTAGGAAATTTCTAAGTGAACTCAAACTTTTGAACGGTAGTGTATGTATATATATGTATATATGTATATGTGTGTGTGTGTATGTATATGTGTGTATATATATGTGTATATATATGGGGCATTTTTGGGATGTTTCACCACAATATATTTACCCCTTAACAGCGGATTTGTCTTCCTACGACTGATCTGTCCAGCCATCCTCAACCCCAGGATGTTCAACATCATCGCCGGTGAGGTTAAGCACACATGCATGCCACCATTTTCAGCAGAGCCCTGTCACTAATGTGACACGTGCTATAACCTCTCGTGGCAGACCCCCCTTCTTCAACGGCGGGCAGAACCCTCACCCTTGTGGCCAAGTCGGTGCAGAACCTGGCTAACCTTGTGGAATTCGGGGCCAAGGTACAGATAATTTACCATCTGTAATTGTGCTGACAGTGGACATCTATCAGCAGGAGTGTTTGCTCCATAGTAATCCAGATGGTCAAGTTCTGCCTGACATGCTTGGTAGATGTTGATACTCATTGCTGACTCATACAGGAACCCTACATGGAGGGAGTGAACCCTTTCATCAAAAACAACAAGCATAGGATGATCATGTTCCTGGACGAGTTGGGGGTGAGTAGCGCTTACATGGTTGTATCTCTGTGGCAGGATACAGACATCCTACAACGCACTGGTCTCCAACATGGGGGGGGAGGCTTCTAGACTGTATCTTGTGCCATGGCCAGTGGTTTTTCTCTGGCTGTATTCGTACAGCGATAAGTGGTTCATTGCTAAATATGAACGTTTATAAAATAACTGCGTATGCATGTGTGCATTTCTAGAATGTTCGCGAACTCCCAGAATCCACAGAGCACTTTAGGACGGACATGTCCCGCGACCTGGCTGCGCTGCACGAGCTCTGTGCGGCACATTCAGATGAGCTTCGCACACTGAGCAACGAAAGGGGAGCCCAGCAGGTCAGACCATCCCAGACGCACTCCATTTTAACATTCCTCGTAGTGGATGCCTCGTTAGCCTTTCCACATTAGGCTAACGCCATTATCCCATTGATTTCGATATGTTTGATGCATGCAGGCCTGGCTACTACACAAGAACAATTTGTGTTTTGCAAAGTTCAAACAATATTTTAAAAAAATCTACATAAACGATTACAATTAAGATGACCTCTGATATAGGCTTGTATATCTAGTGTTAAACCTAAGCAGGTAAGTAGGATATCAGAATGAGTTGGCTTGCTTTGTTGGGCAATACCAATTTAAAGCCTTGGCAAGTTTCTGTGGACTTCAAATATGAGTATCTGTCTCAGCCTATTTGTTTTCCCAGTAAGTGCTGAATAAAGTCTTATTTTGCCTGTCCAGAGGCATAATCTCATGTTTCTCACTGGCTTTACTGTTCAAGAATCTATACAATTCACTTGTTTGCTGTTGCATTTCATCTAACATGTTGATGCTCCTCCATTGTGTCTGCAGCATGTGCTGAAAAAGCTGCTGGCTATTACAGAGCTCCTCCAGCAGAAGCAGACTCACTATGCCATGTCCAACAGCAACAGGTAGTACTGCTCACCTCCGCCCTTTTTCTATCGCTCCGTGAACTCTCCTCCTCCGGAGTGTGGCGCACAGAGGGGGAACTAGCATGCTTATCACCATGGCAACCCCTCCTCCATCACCCTTCATCCTGTCCTCCATACGGTAGCCCGGCTCATCTCCACCCACCTGCCATCTTGTCCCACATCGCCACGAGAGAGCTATGCAGCAACAGCAGCCGAGCACAACCCACGCAGTATCTAGAAACCCAAATGTTGGCACCAGTGACTCTTGACTGCTGTATGCACTGGGAAATACTGTCTTCCTTCAAACTGTAAACATGGGTCCCACCTTGGGTACATTTGTATTCCCTTTATCACAAAGGGATACATTGTTAATTTCTCAGACAGAAGCTTATTTGTACCCGTAATGTGTTTTGACAGCACATAGGTTGCCAAAGTGTACCCCCCCCCCCCCCTCCATCCCTGCTCAATATGAGGACATTTTACTGACATGAAGAAGCAACTTCTCCCTCTCCTTTCTTATAACTGGATTATGAGCGGAAATGCTTTTTATACTGCAATTACCATTTATGATGTTTGTGACAATATCCTGATACTTGCTAATTCTAGCATGTTTTAGTTTTTGTTTTTTTAAAGATTGGAAAGATACTTAAAGTGGTTTTTTTATATCAGGAATAAATTCTCTTGCTGGAATCATGAGTATATAATTGAAATGAGATTATCTCCAGTAATGTCAGCTGTTTCTTGATTGGCTAGTTCAGTCTTCCTTGAAACTTCAGTGCCACAATCTTCATAGTGACAGAAACCACATTAACGCAAGTGTTTACAGCAGTAAATCTTAGTGTATCAGACATGCATGCACTTATTAAACCATGTTTTATAACTTCGGTTTTGGAGTGCTTCATTGAATTGGAAAAGTGTACAAACATTGCCACTGCGGCTTATTTTAAATGTGTTATACCAAAGTTACATTAAGTCAATATAAAAAGACTGATGTCAGACTCGAGGTAATTTCCTCAACCTGCATAAAGCACAAAACAGAAAAAAAAATTTTGAAATGCACAAGGAGAACACTCATGTTAAAGGAATGGCCATATGCCATCAGTATGAAATATTCCTTAGATAAAGCATGTTTATTGAAGAACAATACTCAAGGCCTTGTTTAATTTACCCTGACATAGAAAATCAGCAGTTTAAATAAGTTGGACTTCAGTTCCAGCCAGGTGTTTAGCATACATTTCACAAGTCTTCATCAGTCCACTCCTAGAATGAAACACACCAGTTTACATTTCAAGGGTAAATTGGGGAGTGAATTCTATGTTATGTGATGGTGACAGAGTTTCTCACTTCTTCTGTAATACGGGGTTCTTTTGCCACATGGCCATCATCTTCATAACCTCTCTTCCGTTTGCTGGAATTCAAGAGATTGACATGTCAAGCAGGTGGGATTCACCCACAGCAGTTAGTTATTTTAATGATCTGATCCACGAATCAAAAAGGTGTTTGCAAGCTGTCAATTGGTGGTCCCGCCACAATACCAACCCTTCCCTCAAAGTCCAGTGACTAGGTACAGTATGTGACATTCCAGCTACATCCTCATCACCAGCCATGAATAGTTTGTAGTTTCATAAGTCTGTGCCACATCACAAGTTCTGTCTGAAAGCTGTTCTAAAACATACCTGTACCATATTTTCCTCAATATAAGTCACAGTTGAGCATGTCACTTATCAAATGTATGTAATGGAAGAAGGTTGCGTCGGTCTCCAAGTCATGTTTTTAATAGCTTTGGTCTAGAAGTTGCATTTAATGTTTGATGGTACAGTAACTAGTGCAAGTGTATAGTGCCATCTCTTGCCATGCATTAGTCAAAATACACAAGGTGCATGACCAGCAAAACAACAATGAGAGACTTATAGTCTGGAAAATACAGCATGAGGTATCAGTTGTCTATTAGCAACCTGTCCAACCTGTCCATTCTCTTACAGGACCGAGTGCACCATCATGTCACTGGCAGCTGCGATCCAGGTAATGTGAACTACATTGTTCACTAATCAAGAGTCAAAGAGATCAACCAAACAGTCAGCTAAAGCAAGGCCTCATTACGGTGTGAAGCGCTGGACCTGAGGACGTAAAGTTACGTTTGTATTGCTGAGCATGTAGCCTAGATGCCAATCATTATCGAGGGATGGTAAATGCTGCATATCTGAAATCCTTCCTTCTAAAGCCCTTCCGAAATGCTTCAAAACTTAAGTCCGAGTGAAAACATTTTCACTTGGACTACGATGGGGTCCGCCCAACCTATGAAGGGTGAGCCAGAAAATCTGCAGAGGTGCTTTCTCTAAAGATGGACCTGAGCTAGAGGCGGCCACAGAACTGTTCTTCACTTTCATGGCCTCTTTTAGTGGTATGCCTACCACTCAATAGGTTTGGTTGCTTTCAGAGTGACATGAGAAAATGCTGACAAACATTTTAGAAAGAACTTGGACACTGGAGGCCCTATCCAAACCAAGTGTTGATGTAGCATTGTCTTCCATTGCCAGGGAATTCTAATGCTGCACCTCAAAGAAGCAAGCCTTAACTCCCTTTCTATACACCAACCTCTAGCTCCAAACGTGGCCATTACCAACTCTAGAATATCCTGTGTATTTACCACCACACAGAACTAGAACAATGTAGCCTTTTTTTAATGTATTATTACACTTTGCTTGTCGATATTATACACACAGGCTATGGAATAAACTTGTGTTTGATAGTCAGACAGTGTTGACTTGATGGATAATGATGTTTGCTAGCCTAACATAATTTGTAGAGCATATCAGTTACCTGTCCGATGCATGTGTTCACTATAGATGGATATCATTGCCACATATACAGCTCAACACAAAGCTCCCTTTAAGCTTAGGACCACTGATGGTTTAATTTACCTGCAATTACTCACAAGCCCACTGCTATGGGTGCTAGAGTACACTGTTCATATAGATCCTATCTATTTTGAGATAACACGCCAGGCACAGATTTATCAGTTTTTGAATCATACGTTTGGTCCCAGACATGATGCACATTTGCAACCTGCTTATCCTGTCAGCCACAAACAAGACGTATGAATCAGTGCCCATCATTGCTCAAGAGTTTAATGAACTGTTTACTGTTGTTGATGCACTGAAGATACCACGGACCTCACCAACTTCACAAAGTGTCACCAGATAACCGGGACTAAGATCAAATGGGATTATAATGAACAATAGTATATACATAGTAGCCTGAGTCTCCTCATCAGCGATGCCAATATGAGCTGTGCTACATGGTATGAGCGTGTTGTACTTTATTCCTGTATTTCATATATCCAATGGGTTCTTTTTTAATTTTTCTACCTGATACTGATCCTTGAATCTTTTGCATCTTAGATACAACAATCTGGCTAAATAAAGCTGTTAGTATGTCTACAAATGTTTGCAGTAGATTCGTTGGGTTGGTGCCATATACGATTCCGTAATGTTCCTTTACTCCGTCTGACTTAATGGAATATATACACATTTTAGTTCAACTAAAACAATGTTATACAGTAGTTAGCCTTCTTATATTATACCATAGTTTTTAGGCTGTGTGTTACACTTACTTGTTTAAATTGGTGAAGTCATTGTGGATCCTCTCCAGCTTCTGTTTGTATCGATTCACTTCCTCTGGTTTAGGAAGATCATCCTTCTTTATGAGGTTTTTCATACCTTAACAAGTAGACCATACAGTAGAGAAGAAAAAAAAACATACAGTATATATTTTATTTTGTATTTTAAGCTCACTGTCACCATCTTGTGGAAGCAAACTGTATTTGCACTTCACTCACGTCTCATGGAATCATACATCTTAGAGAGGGTTTCTTTGTCGTCTTTCAGCCCCATGCATTCTATCAAGTAACTGCAAAACAAAATATGAATAAAACCATAAATATTAAAATACTATATTGGAGATGAGTGAGCTATTGAACCATTGACTGATGACTTATCTCAATATTAAATCATGATGCCGAATTAAATTATGCCTTCATGGTACATGCTGGTAGTTTTGCATCCAATATTTCTCAAAATGATTGGTATTGTGTAAACAGATCTCAATCCATAAGTAGTTTATATCCCATTTGCTGTTGTAGAGTTTACGGCACACCTTTACAGTCAGAAAACATACTACCACAGTAGAGACAGCAGTAAACTTTGTACACATTAGAAGAATGCTTGTGAGACACAATGTAAACTAATGGCAGTCGGCGTGTGCCACAAACAATGGACAATTTCATGTCAAAGATCAATGTGGGGAATTTATATTGAGGTAAGGAAGATACAGCCAAGGATTTAACAACAGCTTGAATGCCACTTTAATGTGTTCTTCTTCCCCTCCATATATCCATTTTATGTTACTTGTTTATTTTAGTGGTGGTGCTGACCCACCTCTCCATGTTAAGTCCGGCCCGTGAGGCGCTGTTAAGAATCGCCGTTAAAGCGATCTGAGATGGGGTAAACAGCAGCCCAGCGTCAGACATGGACGCCCTTGTCAGGAAGTCATCAGCATTCTTCCTTAGAGACTCTGGGTTACCCAGCGGAGGGTACCTTGTCTGAGGAAAGAAATAAGTCACTATAAATTGACACTATTATCTACAACATAATTCTACTATTAAACTGACATTCACAATATTGCACTGACACACTTCTCTACAGTAGTCAAAGAAATCAAACATGATGTTACTTCTTCGCCATTTCAAGGGACTGCCTTTGAAAATGCCACACTGACGAACACATTGTCCAAACACAGCCACCAATTGTACACACACTTGTGTGTTTAATTGCAAACTCACCAATCAGGCTTAAAGCGCTATAAACAGGTAAGTACCAATAAGTACCAAGTAATGGTCTTCCAAAAAAAAAAAATCCACAGATCCATTTTGAATATTTGAGGCCAATGTGGTGGTAATACCATTGTGAGTTGCAGAATGAGGCCCTCCGCGGCCATGCTAACTTAGGCCCTTGCAACACAGCCCACATACCCACAGTGTAGTCACTGTAGAAGACCAAATAGATGCAGAGCAGATGAGATACTTTGTCTGGAACAATGCATCTTTTCACCAATCTGCTCTTGTTCAAATTATTAGAAATGTGTTGTGGTGGAAAGTTTCCAATCTCATATTCTATGTATACGAGTTATTTAAGAAATGGAGGACTGCGACCAGTGATGCTCAGCCTCAGATACACATAGTATATTAGCAATATTATTCAGGGTCTTTGCACCTTAATATCTATGAGCAGGCCCTCCATGGGTCTGTAGGGGTTGTGGATCACCAGGTGGAAGTTGAGCTGTTGGATAAGGAGAAGCTCATACTCCAAGATCTGCTCTAGAACTCGTTCCTGCCCAGCCATACTCTCCTGTAAAAGATTGCCCACAAACTGGCTGCTGGATACGTTGAACTCATCCACCTTGCAGGATAAGTATGCACAAGTCAGCCTAAAATAGAGAGGGTGGGGTCACAATAGTAATAACCTTATATGTGATTGAGCATTATGTGAAAGCTCACCTTGGATTGCTTTAAATTAAAAACATTGAATACTTGGAATTATAAAACACAAACAATAAAATGTTCCTCACATGATAATCCTAGGGTGGTACTCCATTAGAGAGTTGTTCAGGTAGAATCTTCTGAAATACATAATGGCTGTGCCCTGTGGGGGCACCATCATCATTGGTAGTGAAATTTAAAACGCCCGTAAAGATGTATTGCATTTCAAATGCTGAGTACTTACCACAACAGACTTGGGCATTACAGGCTTGAAAGCACTGCAGAAATCGAGAAGTCTCTTCTCATAGTGTCTGAACAAGACGTCTTCTTCGCGGCGTTCCAATAACAAAGATTCGTTCACGCCTGGCTAAACCGGGAGATGGACAAAATACATCTTAGACCAATTCACAATTTACGCTAAAAAGTCGTATAACATCAATGTGAGTATTCCTCAGTAGCTAGTAGTATAGCCTACTTACATTTCCACATGCAAGGATTTTGTTAGAGGATTTCTGATTGGCCTCACATCGCAAACGTTCAACATGGTCCTCCGTCTCGAACAACCAGAAATGTCTTTGTGAGCTATTATGAAACATGTCCTGTTTCACATGTAAAAACACATCCGATGTGAGCCCAATAGCCTAGCCTTTCAGCTAGTTCTAGCTGACAACGCGTGCTTACTGTAATACGACTACACGCCTTAATTCAGATGCAAGTTGCCTATAGTAGCTTACTTGTAAACCAAAATGTTTTAATGTAACTCCTCGTATAACTACTGAAATACGAAGTAAACAAAAAGATCACGGGTACCGTCAATTGTATTTACACGTCATAATGTCCCTTAATAATGACGAAATGGATTCACCGTAATTTATGGTAGAGTCGCGCAACATCATTTCTGCAACAGTGCGTTTTTAGAGAGGTTTACAATGCGCGTGGTGTTATTAAAACTAAAATTATAACATGGGTGATATTCGTTTTATTTGTGATTGAATGCAATAGTAAATGACTACAACCAGCGTCAGATATCGGAAAAAATAAGACATTCAAGCTGTTTCACATATAGGCTACACACTTGTGCCTATAGCATCCTACACTGCTGGGGATATCCTTAAGGCCTACATGTAGGTTTTGATCGTTGCAACTTGCATAGGGACACTTTTGTTTAGCCTATGCAGCCAGGCCATATGCTTATTTGTCAGTTTTCCTGAGGAAGACCCATCAAGAGGCAACATATTTCCAAATGCATTGCCTGTTCTAACAACAAAGTGGGATTGGCTTCGATCCATGTGAAGATCTCCACATATGTCCTATAGGTTCTAAATATCATAATAGCAATGCTTTAAAATGGTAAACAAAAAAATTAGTCTGAAATAGATTTCGTTTTGCTGTTAATAAAACACGAAGGTATGCAGAATATGTAGCCTATGTTTAGACAGTCGCCAATCCCTCCCCCACCCAGTAGGCTATGCCCTAATTTGCATAAACATGAGTAATTTATGAATAATAAATGCCCACTGCATTCAGTGGGATCCGTTCATTTGCATAACACCACAGATACAGTTTTATTTCCTTAGTGCATGTTATCATGGATCCTTCAAGCCTGCATTAAGAGTCAAAGACATAACAGGTATGTGAATGAGTGTATTTTTTTTTCTCCGGTTTCTTTTTCTAATGGCGAAATATATTTGAACTTAACATTTGCTCTTTCTGTGATAGCCTCGTACAACGGTGCGTGTAACCATATGTTGTACAGTAGCTATCTATATCTCGGCTTTGCCCGGAAAATTGCATAAACATGAAGTGACAATGCATTATTGATGAGACAATGGCAATGTTTATGTGTTTGTGGCTCTATGTGCAAGAATGGAGCGTGAGCGCTTGTGTGTGTGTGTGACACGCGCGCGTGCACGTGCGCGTGTCTGCATATCCATCTGACCAATGAGGCTACATCTGACAATGTTTTTCTTTGGTTTTAGCATGATTCCGAGTTTATCTAGGCTATTCCGATTATCCTATAACCTAGACAGGCTATATTTCATGTGTGTATCTTTTAATGTATTAGCCTAATACATGTGAAATATACAACTTTGATTTAGCAATTCCAACTAGTTCAATACATATTTCGAATTGAGTAATTGAACCATATGCTGTGTGTGTGTGTGTGTGTGTGTGTGTGTGTGTGTGTGTGTGTGTGTGTTGACAGTGGTGTGACAGGCAGAGAGATAGACAGATGTAGATATTTTCTTTTTTTTTTTTACAAGAAATGCTTAGGTGATGCTTCCAGGTCCTTGTGACTAAACAGGTTGGACTTAATGTTACACATGGGTTGTGACAGACAGTCTAGCGTGTTGTGGGAAATCAGACACTTACAATTGGTATCACCCAATCCTATGATCCTGTGTCTCCCTTATCCAGTAGTCGTATCCACAACATAGCATAAGGAATTGTGTTTTTTTCCAGATGCATATGAAAACAGTTGCTAACTGTGATGTTTTAAAGCATAGGCTGTGCCCAGTCAGTAATGGTGAAGATTACGATGTTAATGATAATAATGGTAAACAATAATGATCACCGCAGTGCCTAAGCCCTCCATGTCATGTAAAAACATGTTGTGTGTGTGTGTGTGTGTTCATAAAAAATAAAAATAAAAGTAATGTTTTCCCTTGTGTATCGACTTCATTATAATCATCAGTTTGTTTGTGGTGTTATAGCAGTCAAACCGTTTTGACATCAAACACCAAGAAGCACAATTATTTCCCTTTTCACAATACATATGCAAATGTTAATTACTCTACCTTTCATCTGACATAAATGTGCCAGCCCCATTGCACAGTTGTTACCATGGTAACCATTGGTGGCAGTGCTGATGTCAGATACTTCTCCAAGGACATCTCTGCAGGCACCAGGTCAGGTGTTAAGTATTGCTGGGCATCAAGAAACACAGTAGAACAAAATGGACAATATGGTCCCAGAACTGAATAATTGTGCTGCCTTGCTGATTTAAAAGAAAATGTGTTTCTTTATAATACGAATGATGGAAATGGCATTTGATATATTCTTTGTGGATTGCGTACAATCACACATCTCTCTGAGCTCTCTGAGCTCCCTAAACCCAGCATTGTGCTCCGTGTCTCATCATTTTGGAAAATGGATCTGGGTGTGTGTGCATTGGTTTTCACATGCTTGCTGGCATTAAACAGGCAAGGCTTCCCCCCTCCCCCTCACCTCCAGACACTCAGGACTCCCGCCAACCTTCACTCTAATTGTGCTTTGTGTCTGCCCCCCATCTTCATTCAAATCCAGGCTCATTTACATACTGCCGGCGAGCTCTGGACAGCTCCCCAGCTGTACAGTATAGCACTAAATGAGGAACACAGACCTACTTTACGTGATGTGAATATTAAGTGGAGAACAGGCAATTTTCCTGAAAGTCAGCTACATTTAAAAAGAGGGATAGAAGGAGCATTAATTGCCTTTTTTTTCCACCATATACTGTAGTACCATATTTAAAAACATTGATGGAAAAGTGTGTTGCTGGGTTTTGTTTTCTTTTGCCATCCATTTTTTCTGAGACACTTTACCTGAAAATGTGTGACATAACTTAGTTTGATTGTCTCTCAGCCCACTCTCTAAAGTGTCATCACTCCCAACACGTCTGTTCACATTGTATTAGTATTTTATACTTTACATGTGTATAATTATACACATATAGCAAACAATTATCCTTTTCAAGGCACAACACGTGCTAACCCTTGTTCATGGGTTTACGGCAACATTAAAATATAATAATAATAGTTTTTTTCTAAGAGACACAGGAAAAAAAGTTAAATTTTCGACACACTTCACAGTCACATTGATGTGTTAAGCACCCCTTAATGGAACCATGAAACCCAAAGGCCAGCTTTTCATTCGTCCGGATTTGTGACATTTCAACTCTGTTCAGGATTAAATCAGAGACATTGCATTAGGGTGCACAAAAGTGGCATACTCTTTATGACAAATGTAGCTGTCCTTGCTTTGCAATATGCATGCCACTTTTTCTTCACAGTAATACCAGTTAAAATTGGATGAAATTGGATGACCCATTTTAAGTTTTACCTTGAAGTCAAATACAATCTCTTTTTTATTTTTACTTTCAAATGTAAATGACTTAAATGAAAAAAAAATATTGTCAGGGTTGAGTTTTCATTTTTATGTATTTGTTTTATTTTTGTAAAAACAGATATGGAAAGCATCTGCTTGATTTTTTAGAACACTTTCCATATGAGATACATGTTGAAGTACAGATGTACAGACAGATAAACTGTTTACAATTACAACAGTGTCACAGTTTGCCAGGTCATTTGTGTGAGATGGATGCATGTGGCCAAGGGTAACAGACTGTTTTAATGTTCTCATTCTCAGAGTAATATGTGCTGGCATCTGGGTCTGGGATGTATTGTGCCAATGTGGACTGTTATTTTGAGTAATGCAGTTGGTGTGCATTGTTTTTTAGTTTATACTAACAACAGTTTTTGTTAATATCTTCCTATGAAGAAAAACCCCATATTGAAATAATGGTTTTGATTTAGATTGATACTATTGATTGTCTTATTTGCTTAGTAACCAACCAGACATCCATGTCTTTGTGTAAAATATGATGTCTGATATATACCATATATATATATATATATATATATATATATATATATGGCCTAGCTCTCTGTTGTAATTCAAGGTTCTTTCTTCAATCAGGCATATTTATATGTAAACAAAGACTGCTAAAGCCTGAACAATGCTTTTTAAGAATCTTAGATTCTGTTGTGTTTTGTTAAAGAATTTGTACTTGGATTTTGGTGAGTACGTGTCTTTCTGTATTCATCAAAACTGCAAGAATAAATACTTTGTGTAAATTAGATATCTTAATGACGTTCCACAATAATTAATTATCACTATGAATATGCATGGTGTTCTAGTTTTAATTGTGATAATGCCTGGGCATTGAACAATTATATTATCCACAATTCTATTATCCCCTTTCACGTGAAAACATAATCAATATTTATACACAAATTGTGAGCTGAAACACCTGGCACAATGTTCTACAATAAACACAAAACCTATTACAGTTTAGAGTTCACATATTTAAAAACAATATATATATAATGCCTAAAATCAGGATTTCTCACTGCATTTCATTTTACTATTCCTTTTGGACTTCAATGACAATGTGAGTGAAAATTGAATCTTGTGAGTGTGTTGTTGAAGTGCTATAATCACTGGCACCCTCTAGTGTTTTCCTAATTGCTGCCATCCCATTTGTTAAAGAGCATTCCAATGAGAGCGACAATCCTGGCTGGAGAGCACTGAAGACTTCCTGTGGACTTCCTGTGGACATCAACACAAAGCCTTGTCAGTGGGATTAGCCATTTGTCACTAGCTACGTTCCTCCTGACAAATCTGATGTTTAAAGTACACTCATAATTTCAAAGCACTCTTTGTCCCCAAAAATAGCTTGTGCTTTATCCTGTAAATGTCACAAAGTAGGCTCAAACCATTTAAAGAAAAAAAAAATGTTGATACAAAATGTTGATGTTAAATATGAAGGTGCATATAGTCATCAAATGTATTTCATCAAACATCATTTAAAGTGGTTAAATTATTCAATTATTAATAATAATTCCATTATTATAAGCTACTCTTATTTTTTACACAACACGCATGCTATCAATCTAGCATGTGCTTGTGTAAATATGTCATGTAGGGTTGTAAGTGGTCACTACATATAAATATATAAATAATAACATTATTATGATTAGTTATTATGATTATGATGATGATGATGATGATTATAATTATTATTATTATTATTATTAATAATAATAATAATAATAAATTAATTAAATAATAATAATAAATAATAATAATAATAATAATGTATTATTACAATTATAATGTACAACAATGTATTCATCTTTTCTACTAAATAATGAAAAGCTTTTGTTTTAGTCAATATTGTTTTGAATTGCCAATATAAGCAAACATGATAAAGATACTTGTGGAATTAAACATAATTATATAGGGATAAAATAGGCAATACAGTCATGATATTACAGCTGCATGTATTTTTATTATCGTATTGTTTTATTTCTCTCTGTGTACGATGATAAACTAAAATCTAAAGAAGATTTGGCGTTTAACTCTGAAAGGAGGAGACGGTGTTGTGAAAATCTTTGAGTTTGATGATCATACAGAGCATTATATGAATAGCTGTCGAGGATTATTATTTATGTGATTAATATGTATCATCACAGCAAGGTACTTCACAAATCATATTCCACAATGCTGCAATTCATGTTGTTTTACATACTAAGAAAAAATAAAAATAAAAAAATAACTCTTTGAAAGGAACGCAGAGAAAGGCAGACATGAAAGTCTCAATTTCTTATAGAATCCACTAGATGGAGACACAGTACCCTTTTAACCTTTATAATTAATTTTCTAAAGTTTGTAAATAATTATTATGTTAGTACATTACTGAATTCTTCGAGTGGTCACGTGTGCACATAAACCTTACATTTTAGAAATATAAAAAAATAAAAATATTTGCAGATTAATTTAGCTGAATATTACGAGAACAAATTGTCATAAAAAAATATTTATCTGTGTGTGCTTGTGTATTTGTTTTGTCTCATTTCATTAGTTGTACAGTATGTAGCTCCCATTAAACCACAACAGCTGATTATTTAAAATCTGTATATGATGATCCCATCACCTTTTGGATTTAACTTTCAGATGTAAATGTATTTTTCCTTTCATGAGACACTAGATTGGCATATTACAAAATTATATATGGTACCTCTATACACACACTCTCTCTCTCTCTCTCTCTCTCTCTCTCTCTCTCTCTCTCTCTCTCTCTCTCCCACTCTCAGTCTCTCCCATCTCTCTTTTCTTTACACACCTCATTCACACATCCAAATTAAAGTAGCATATCATTAGCTCATAGTTGTGTTGTATTGCCTGTGTCCCAGGTTCTCAGTGGGTCTGTATTGCCATAAGCTTTAATAGTTCTACTAACTGCCAGCACTGTGAGGATCTATGGGGTTGACAAGTAGCCCCTTGATTAACCCACAGGCTGTTCGGACGGACCCACACTTTGCCTGTGTTCTTTATTCATTTCCCTTGTGCTTTACTCTCTGAAAGAGACCCAATAGGGCCCAGCAGGTGAATGTAAAGAAACGCAAGAGGACTCCCCTCTGTTCAGCCTTTCAGGGACAGACAATAGGCAGGCGCACCTCTTGTACAGCCACATTAAAACCCTGATTAAAGCCCTTCCTGTTAGCGATTGATTGAGGGTGCCAAACTAAAGCCAACAAAACCCTGTAAGGCCCAAACAAAACTGGACTTAAAATAATTAGAGAGGTTTTGTTTTCTTAGTGTGTGCGTGTATGTGTGTGTGCGTGTGCATGCGCATGTGTGTGTGCGTGTGTGTGTGTGTGTGTGTAGAGAGATTGAGGGATGGCTCTAATTAATAAAGGGACTGCTTGAAAATATTTTTTTTATTTTTCTGTCCTGCTTATTAACTGTCTTTCTCATAATACATCTTAATTCACTAGCCAATTAATTATACTACTGTGTGTTTACTTGTGTGTGTGTGTGTGTGTGTGTGTGTGTGTGTGTGTGTTAGCTTTAGCTTGCCTTGATTGCTCTCCTTTCCCGATTAGCATTTAAACAGTCACATAGTTATATAGATAGCTATATTCAGGGGTTTCAAATATATAAATATATATATATAGTATTTTATTGCTAAACAAAACCTCTAACCCTGTAACACCCCTTGTTGTAAAATTACAACGTCACTTAGCTCTCCAATATACACATTTACAAATGTTTCTTTAAAAAAAAAAACCACATTTACTATCAATGGCAAGACAATGTAACCTATTGGCTATGTAAATGTAGTTTAAAATATTAAAATACAAATTTGCTATTGTGTTTTTTGGAGCGCTAAGTGATGTTTTCTTTAAACTAAAATGGGTCTTCCAGGGCTAAGCTGAAGCCTGTCATTGGCTATGAGCTCTGTGTTTTAATATATGTCGCCAATGCATTGTACTCTCTTTTTTGTACTTTTGATATTAACTGTCATTAGCGTTCAGCGTTAGTAGCTTTAGTTAGTAGCTTTAGTTATTAGCTTTAGCACATATTGGTTTGCTTCAGTTAGTTAGTATCAATTTAACATATGGTTGTTGAGGTTCTCTGAAACCTTCCCATGCTTATCATAATCACATTTTGATGTGGGAGTTTCTAAACACTCTAGTCATTGTTATGTAAACAGAACGTTAATCCTTTGGAGCACATTAGTGAGATGCATGACGACATGGGGAATGAATTGTGGGCAGAGCGTAAGAACATTTTCAGAGAGAGCGACTGTGTGTGTCTAGAGAGAACGAAAGACTTCTAAACCATAAATATTGCATTTCTTTGTCTGATGGATGTTTGACACATATTCATGTTTCCTCAACGCTGTCATATTTCTCCTTTTGTCAGTCATCTTCCAAACACTGGATGCTGACAATTATTCCAAACAAACGTCCTGATCAAAACCATCTTGCTCTGTCTGCTGCTGAGCGCCACCACTCTGCTTCTGTGTAGTTATGTTTTCTTCACACATCTTTATTTGATTATAGCTCCGTAATGCAGCGCTCATCAGCTCAATGCAAAAAAAATTGCATTTAGAAAGGATTTGCATCATGCAGATTCCATGCATTTTTGAGACTGTGTTGATTTTTGAGTTATTACAATGTGTTGCAGTACAATCGTTGCTGATCTGGTTTCTGTTTGTGTGTGTGTGTGTGTGTGTGTGTGTGCGTGCACGTGCGTGCTTGCTTGCATATATTCTACAGCAACAGAGCAGATAAATAAACAAGGGTGTTGTGTATTTGGCTAAATATGGCCCATAAGGTTAAAAATGGTAAAATTTCCAAGCAGCAGAAAATGCTGCCACATAATGTAAACTATGCCATAGAGATATAATGTGTTTCTCAATAGTAAATACTGTATGTGTCTTCAGTTCCAACTTAAAAAGCTCTATATTATTCTGAGTTGTTGAATGCAATAAAAAACAACAACAAGAATGCTGAAAACAATATAAAGGCTTTTTTATGCAAACTCAATTGAAATGTGAGATGAATCGGGGAGAGAAACAGAGAGACACATACATTGAGTGCCAGGGGAAGAGCTTGAATAGGCCCTAAGGCTACAGAACGGAACTAGGTAGAATGGCTCTGGGGCTCGTGAGGGGTTTACACAGCCCACACATTTATCAGTAGGGTTAACATATTGCAGTACGCCTACAGTTGCACTGTGCCCTTAGGATCACACACACACAAACATGCACACACTTAGGTCCAGACATATACCTACGTCCACCATATATAGCCTTAGCCTCCTTGACTTCCTAACGTCTCCCTTGTGGTCTTATGCCTCCCACTCTGCTGTTATTAGCCTCAAACAATCAGACCACCTGACTGCACCCCCTGCATATGAATCACTGTCATCTGGAATGTTTTAGCATCATTTTTTTTTTCCCATGTACAGTGGCTAAACCTAAAAATCTCAAATGTATGCTATGTATTGCTTTGATATTATCATTATTAATAATTTAAAGCACCAATAATATACTTTTTTAGCATTTTACAGCAAATGTTCTCTTATTTGCGAACACTTTAAGGACGTTATGGACACGTACTTGCCGTTTGACAAATCCTGACTTTTCACAGAGTCCAACTGTCGACGCTATATTCATAATCAATGCAGCTCTGTAGCCACTCATTCATTAGGACAGGAGATTAGGAGATAGCAGATAGCAGCTCAGTAAATGGCCATAGAGTCATATTCACAAAATTCCTGGATGTGAATCATATATGTTTGTATTGACTTGACAATGGGAGGC
Source organism: Typhlichthys subterraneus (assembly GCA_027564835.1). Taxonomy (NCBI): domain Eukaryota; kingdom Metazoa; phylum Chordata; class Actinopteri; order Percopsiformes; family Amblyopsidae; genus Typhlichthys; species Typhlichthys subterraneus. The sequence goes on from JAODUH010026821.1 coordinate 17,087, forward strand.
ATTTTATATATCTCAGGCTTTGGTGTATGTGCAGAAAGAAATATATACACATTTCTATTCTCAACTATAGCCCATGAGACTGGCAGCCTCGACACAACCCCTCTTGCCTTGGAACCCCACACGCCCACAGGAAAGCCTGATCTGTGGACCTGAATGTGACCGCACATTGTCACACACCTGACCCTCAGTGACAGCAATGGGTCATGCAGGGAAAAGTGGTCCTGCGTGGGACCTTCAACTATACCTCTGTGTGAAAAGCTGCCAACCAGTTTGTCAGTAGCTCCTCACATCCAGTACTCACATATCCACCATACCTTGTCGTCACCCCCAACTCGATACTGTGATCTGACCCCAGTGGCTGTGGATCAGTGCAGAGCAGCTGACAGTTCTGTGCCAACACTTGTGGTGTTGATGAAGTGATGCTGTGAATTAAAAGTGTGTACAACACTAAGGAACAGCTAACTCAATTATTTTTGTGTGAATTTAAGTTGGTTCAAATAGATAGTCTGTAATGAACCGTGCGCTGTAGTGAAACAAGTGCCGTGCGACAAATGGATTTGCGCCAAGATCTTATCTACTTGAAAATGATCACAGACACACCCTTGAACATAAAGGTAAGGGTGTTGATCATCTCAAATTTTAACAGTTGGCCTTGCTTTCATGTTAATCCATGTTTTAAGCCTATTTATGATTGTAGGCTCAGAAAATTAACATTTGGGTGAGGTTGAAAGCTACAATTTTCTAAAGGATATGCCTGTCTATCTCAATATGGATTCCTATTTAAGGGCTCTGTCTCTATACACACTTGAAAAAGATTCTCAGAATCCATATGTGGCTAATTTGGCTTTTATTAAAGCAACTGACGAGAGTAGGAAAGCACTCGCTTCCTGGCAGGAGTTTTCAAAGGTGAGAGTGTGTCAGAAAATTGTGTGATGCAAAGTGCAGGAGTGTTGATTGGACAGAGGTGGGTGGATGTAAAGGACAGACAAAGAGTTGACAATTAGGATAACCATTTCCTTCTACGAATACAAAGTGCCTATGTATGCTCTAAACATTTATACACGGTAGGATTGTTTTTTGTGTAGGACAAAGAAGGTCTCAATGCATTGCACATGAAGAATTTGAAGGGATGTTTCACCCCTGCATCCCCGATCCTCAAAGAGCATTAATCTGTGGCTCTAAAAGCCCCTGTCTCTCTAAGGGGCAGTTGCTCACTGCAAATGACAAGACACACATGAAAGCTGTGAAGAAGGGGGGTCGTGAAGATAAGGTATGGAGAGCTGTCCTGCAGCGCGAAGGGAACGTTGAATTCCCCTCTCATTCATGATAAACCGCTCGCCTCTCGGGAAACGAGCCCTCCGTCTTGAAGCCAAACAAGCAGGTCCTCGCTGAAGTATCCATAAAACAGATGATGTTATGATAGGCTCTAGCTGCAGAATCAACTTTGTATGGAACTCTTCAAATCCTAATGGATTTCACTCAGTTTGAATAGCTGGTGGGTTTTTATAGACTACAGGTGGTCCCTGGAGGGAAGGGAATGAAGACATCACTCACTGGTTCTTCTGCTGGTCTTCTCGAATGTGTTCATTCTGGTGTCTCTATATAGGCATGCAGCCTATAATGCGTTGTGCCTATAATGCAGTCTTAAAGAACCAGGACAGTCTCCTTCTAGAATTGTTCTCTGGCCTAAATGTCTACCGTCCCATCCCATATGCACCCTGCTGCCTGTGCGGCCAGCTGGAGCTCCAACAAGGATGGATATCCAAGACTCAATTAACCTCTATTTCTCCCTCTAAATGAGGTATCCTGAGTGGTGCAAGGTATGATAGGTCACCAAGGGTCTACAAACCCCTGTGGTCCAACACAAAAAGAGGCAACAGATCACCTGCCAATTTTGAGCTCAAATGAGGGCTTAAATGGGGGGCCTCCCCCACTTGTCAAATCTCTCTCCATGAATACTTGGGAATGGCAGAGACTACAGTAGGACCTCCCCCAGCCTCGGCCTCACATAGACCCAAACCCCAGTCAAGTACTCACACCCCAGTACTTCATCATCTAATTCCTACTCTCAGGCAGCCAGTAAGTACTGTGATGCAGAATGTATGTATAATGTCCAGCAGAGCCTTTTCTCAGTAATTCCACGCTCATGTTGAGCTTGCGTTTGCAATGCTAATTAGACGCCACATCTATAGAGCTATAATCTGTCTGTTCACATTCAGGTGCTTTTTCTTCTCCTTCATAGCCGTGCTAATGTTCCAGTAGTACTGTATTGCCATTTTGGTCTGGGAATATGCGTGCAGTTATTTTAATAGAAAAATTAAAAGGATTGTGCTATAAGTTGATTCCTGGGGCTACTCTGTGTGTCATGACTACACAGTCAGAACGTGTTCTCTCTACTAAATAACCTCATCAAACTGCACTGTATGACAGGGTAAGTGAGGGGTGTGGCAATCCAGGTGCCCAACACAATGCCCCGTGTCACTCAACTCCAATCCAGTCGGGGGGTAAGGGTAAGGGAGGGTGAGCGGGGGTGGCCACTGGCCCTTGGGCTGCTGCGATTGGCCTTAATCCGCCGGCTAATAAGTTCAGAGAGGGGCCATATGCTCCGGTACAATTGCGGGGAGGGGAGTGTTGCCCCATGCTACTTACACCAGGCCGGCGCTTTCTCAGGTACCTCCCTCCCACGGCCTGGGCCTTTGTGCCAGAGGATCAACCCTCTCCACACTGTGAAAGGACCGAATTGATTAAACCCCACCGTATAATTGTCAGCAAATCCCACCAAATCATTTCCCATCCATTTGAAAAGCACAATGTGTGTCTGTCTTTTTCCCTCTCCTCCTCCAACCCCTTATTGTCCCTCTGTGTTTTTATTTTATTTTATTTTATTTATTTATTTATTTCATCCAGACCGCAGGTTTGTCTCCGCATGCCATTATCTGTCCCATTCTATGAGAGAGCGGCTCGAGAGAAAGTGAAGGGGAAAGGATCACATCAGTATCTTGTGCCAGCTAGGCCGGGGAGCTGGCCATCTATGAAAGTGGGCAGTGGGGACACTCCTTTTAATCTGTGTCAGGCAAGTGAGTGACGCGCTGTCCTCTGCCGGATTCCGCGTTGCCTTCCGTCTGTGCTGGCCACATGCATCATGTCAACAGGAGGCAGATGCACCGTGAGGGAACTATGATGTAGCCATAGCATTCACAAGATTTGCTTTGCTCTTTGCTTTCGTTTATGATGTCATGTGGTTAGGTAGGAGCAGGATGGGTGCTTAGCTATGGACTGCTAGTTAGCTTCGACAATATCTTGATTTTGTTTTGTATTCTGCTGTAATAATAATCATAATAATAATAATAATAATAATATTATTAATAATGCCTGTGCTCTCAGCATGCATTACCACCGTCCCACTCTCTGACACATGTTCCTCCAGCGATTAAACCCTTGTCATGAGCACATATGTTCGACACCCGCTTATTGATCTGTGAGGTCCCTAGTCCCTAGAGGTTGAAGACTTACTGATCTCTGCTCTGTCATTTAACCTTCGACCTTTGCTTTGGAGCGATAGCAGGTTCTTACCCACTTCACTTCGGCTAGCTTATGGCTTTAAAATATATTTGTTTAGCTCAAAGTTTACAAGTATTAACTGAATGCACCAATACAGTAGGCCTACATAATGTTCATACAATCTGCAATAGCCCTTTCATTATTAGATGAAGGGCATCATTTGTGAGTGTGATCTTCGTGTTAAAGTGATTATAAACCTCCAGAGGCCTTGATGAAAAATGTATGATCAAATAATTTCTCACCAATGAATGGGTCAGGGTGAGAAGATTTCATAACTTCTATGTTCTGCTGATGCAGCTGAGAAGGTGCGGTGGATGGTGATGATTCTGTAGGCTTTGTTGTTTGACTATGAATTTGTGGTGTTGTTATGCCTGACAACCTAGACATATTTCTAATGGATTTTTGATTCATCAATTCAAATCCCCTTCACGTGAATGGACACGGTATAGCACCTAGTGTAGGCGGGGCTTGCACACAACCAATCAGCGTTGCTATTTTGTATTGACGCTCCAAGAGAACTGTTCCACGTGCATTTACAGTTTCTAGAGTTTTTCAGCATTCTGAGGGCACCTGAGACCCTCAATACTTGAAGACCTTTCCTCACCTCTGGAGAGGTAACTATCATTCCCAAACTACAGCTCCCTGCATTGTTAATGACTTCCCAGCAATATTCATTGCATCTCTTTCCACTAAAGTGCCTCTATCTATATAATGCAAAGAATAATGGTGAGGTCTTATACGTAATCTGCATAATGGCACAGTGTATTTGCTTAGAGCACCATATGGGCTAGCTTTTGTAAACATGGGTGTAGTTCCTGTTCACACTGACATTGGGCTGGACCACCTGCATCTGGTGGTTGTGTGGTAGCATTGAGCATTTTGAAGACATGACTGTGACATATTTGGTTTTTGACCAAGACCTTTAGGTGATGTGTCACATATGGCTCTTGTCCAGCTTTAGTTCTTAATGATGTCTACATTTAATCCTACTGGGAATGAGGTCACGGTGAAAGGTTCACAACCTTTGACCTCCAGCCACCACAGTTCATGACCGGCACATGCTCTGTTGTCCAACTGGATGGCTTTTAAACACTGGACCTTTGCTTGCAAATGGGATGGCCACTGCCCAACACTATATTTGTGTGACCTTTGAATCCAGAGTTAACACACAACTTTACTATGGGATGTGGTAGAATGCTGGGTTTATTGACTAATCGTTTGGCAGGAGAAAATGACTGACATAAGCAGAGAGTAAACAGTATTTATTTTGAAACAAATCTAATGATTATTTGTTATGTATTTACCATGAAATGCTTATTTTTTTATACTAATAAGCTTAGGTTGTTACAATGTATTCTTTATATTCAATAAACTAATCAATTTAATATAATGGTAATTACGATAAATATTAACTGCAGATTCATCCATTTCTAGCGTGAATTTGGTGGCTATGATATAATTCATACTATATAATTCATACCAGTTAGTGAAAAAAACAGTTGTGCTATTCAACTGGAATGTGTTATTTTTCATTAAAATATTTTTATATTTTAGAAGGATATTCCATGTGTTTTAAAACATTTAATCCTGTCTATTGAGAAACTCAGCAATGGTCTGCAGAGACAAATGAACTCAAACTTGACTTTCACCAATCAAAAGCTATTTTGCTAGCAGAGACATGAGGTCAAAGTGCCTGGGCTTAAGTATGATGTCAGTTAGTGACCATTACACACATTGAACCCTGCTCCGCCAACCCCAACATCAGTAACACACACGCTTTACTTACATGCATTGCCCCTACACCACATCAACCGTATCCACAGTTGACCTGCATCGGCCAATTGGAGAGGGCAGAGGACTCACCCGGGCACTAGGTCAAAGGTTTAATGACCCGGGCTGTGTTACGAGGGGACAGACCTTGCAAACAGCCAATATGTGTATATCTATTGTCCTCATTCTTTGCTAGGGTCTCAATCAAAACCGCAGACTCCACTATTCCCCCAGAACCAAATCAACATGCTACATTAATATCTTTACATTATAACTTATTGCAATATTATGTACCGGCACACCTCAATTCAAAAAACTGCAGAAGATTTGAATTCATTCCTAATTACTAAATACTACATGTAATGCCGTTCCCTTTCAATGTCATTAATTGGTCACCAGCCCACTTTAGCTTCCATACTTCTCTTGTGCATTTTCTCTCATAGGTTATGAATCTAATGAATACTTGCTTTACTTGTGTGTAGATAGCCTGTGTTTACACAGAGAGACCCAGTGGGACCAGCCCAGGGGGTCAGCTAGGTCAGACCGCTGCTGTCAGAGAGCCTTGTGACATTTCTTTCCCACGTTTCCCAGCCCCTATTGTCCATGCGAGGAGCCCCGCGTTAACGTTTGGCCCAGGGAGGTGGTGTGGCGTGAGAGGGAGGCCTCTGGGCATCGGCCCCTCAGCGGGGCCTAAGGAAACAGGAGTAACCAGGCGGGGCTGTGCCGAGCAGACCCAGCATGGGGTCATTTTCCGGCTTGCTGCCCCTCTAAAGGGCTCTGGAACACAGTATTGGCCCCTGGAGGAGTGCTGGTGTAGAATACGGTACAAAGGGCTTTGTCTGTGTGTCCGTGTCTGGTGTGTAGGCCTATGCATGTGTGAGTGTTGGTGTCAGTGTGGAGAAACCGGCCTCAGCATGCTCCATGTCTGTGCACTGAGTATCAGGATTATTATTTTACTTGTTGACTACAAATTTGTATGTTTGTGGATGTATAAATAACTAATATTGACTATCAATCAATCAATCAATCAATCAATCTTTATTTCTATAGCACTTTTCATACAAATTAATGTAACACAAAGTGCTTCACACTACAACGTCAGTAAAAATAATACAAAATTAGTAAAAATAATACATATAAAAAAAAAATAAAGTAATACACCACTCATGTTACACTCATCATCCTAACCCTCCAATCACAAACAACATCAGAAGTCCCATTCCCACCATCCCAAAAACAAACTACCAGGGACCCCAGACCCGCTCCCCAGCCACCTCAATCTCAGTCAGAGAATGGAACCCCGAAGATAT